>PVLC010000620.1:121912-192965 GCA_004027655.1 Graphiurus murinus | reverse complement strand
TGTGCAGCTATAAACATAGATACACATGCGTTGGTCTGATAGTTTGGTTTCCATTCTTTTGGGTAGATACCCAGTAGAGGTATTGCTGGGTCATATGGTAGGGTCATTCCCATTTGTCTGAGGATCCTCCATACTGTTTTCCAAAGTGGTTGCACTAATTTGCAATCCCACCAACAATGTATTAGGGTTCCCACTTCTCAGTGTCAGTCTTCTAAGTACTAGGATTATAAGCATGCACAACTGTGCCTAACTGAAAAGTAATCTTTACACATACAAGTTGATTATTTTGTTATGAAGCTATATGTGTCAAGGAAGGAGAACAGAACATGTCTTCTGGTGTTTAGAATTGTAGAATTGTGGTGTTTTGCCCTTCATTTAGACTCTTGACTCAAGCCCCACAGATCTTAAAGACTGACCTGTTCTTAAAATTTTTAATTTTTACCACATTCCTTATGTTTGCTTAAACCTTTGTTTTCTAAATTGTAACCCTGAAAATGCAATTATACAATACCTTCTGT
This sequence comes from Graphiurus murinus, assembly GCA_004027655.1. Lineage (NCBI taxonomy): Eukaryota > Metazoa > Chordata > Mammalia > Rodentia > Gliridae > Graphiurus > Graphiurus murinus. The sequence continues at coordinate 192,447 of PVLC010000620.1, read as the reverse complement.
CCCTCAAAGTACAAACCAGAGAAGAAATTTTGGGATATTCTTGCCCCATGGTTGATGATGTAACTTATTTTGATTTAATTTATTTCCACTCAAATTCATGTCATAGGGGTCTTCAAAGACCTTAGATGCCACCTATTCAATATCATCAATTTGATATACCTGCAATTATATTCCCAGTTTTACACCACTGACACCACTGATTGGAAACAACACTCTCCCTACAGTATGCACCTCCTTAGGCCATTCTTCCCCTTTCTATGAAGTTAGTGTTATTAAAACAGAGAAGGACCAGTGAGGTGACTTTTAGAATAATGGGATAATAAAGAAATCTTCCATTAGTTTAGTTCAGTGTTCTTTATGCCTAATTTTGCCTACAGCTCATATGTCAGTATCATCACAGGACACAATTTATATATACTTACATAGAATATTCTGTTTGATAGACAATTATGTCTCTTATTGTAACATGCAATACCAGAGTGATAGACCAATAAAATGTAAGTGGATTTAGAGCAAGAAAATAGAAATAGTAACATGACTATGAAAATTCACATACAAATAATACACAAACTAAATGACACTTTAGCACTGATATGGTGGCAAACCAAGCTTGTTCCTCCAAAAAAGTTGATTGACAATCTTATTGGTAATGTTAACAATGGAGCCATGTAATGACTGAGGACTCTGGATAATACGCTTTCTTGACCTTTTAACCTAGTTTAGAAAAGACATCGTTGTTTATTAGGATTCTATCTACATTTATAGTTCTTTTAGTTATTATATTAGTTCTTCTAGTTATTATACTTTTGTGGTTGTAACCACATGAGTGAGCCCTGTATTTATTGTAGCATTGATAGCCAGTGAGCTAGGTCCTGTCCATGTTTTGTGCTTGTGTGTGTGTGTGTGTGTGTGTGTGTGTGTGTTCATTCTTATGTACATGTAATAATAGAAATCTAGAAGAAGGTAAATGCACTGCACATAAACATTTACTAGTAAAAACACATGAACAAAAAAAGACTTCATATTTTTAGAAATTTAAAAAAATAAGCTGCAAGTAGAGATGCCTAGTGGCTACTATAACTCTTTCCATCCTTTGACACCCAACAGTACAATTAGTACTATTAATGATTAACACAACAGCAGTTGATACTGGTATTGTGCATATATAACAAATGGAAAAGACAAACTCTTTAAATTTCTGCTTGAGTTTAATATTGAAAACTAATAACTACAGAATATGTATAATTTGAAAAAAAAATTCTGCATTTGTATAAATGCCCTTCTGCTAGTCATGCATTCTATTGTGCATTGAAACAAAAGGATTATATAATTGCAGTATTCAGGGAATGAGATAATCTTTTCCTTACTAATATTCGTTAATGTTACCTCTAGGTCAGAGGTAAACTGCCACTTTATCTAGGTTGTTTGCTGTTTACAGAGTTTGGGTCCATTCCTTGACTCAGAAAATGATAAGGGTTATTGTTCTCTTAAAAAACATCATCTTCGTCTTTTGCTTAACTCTGATATCTTTTTTTTTCCATTTATACTTATGGGAGATTTTCTTCCAGACAAGGAAGATGCCACCTATTGTCATTTTTGTGTTTAGGGATGCAGTCTCCATCTTTATCGTCTTAGAAACCCTGGCTGTTTGATGCCTGCCAGGTATCTGTGTGAATAATAGCACTCAGCCACATTTTCAGCTTCATCTTCCCTTTTAAACTGTTACTTTTGTTGTAGGTTTTGTTTTCTGATAAGAGGCTTGGAAGAGCTTTAGATTTGCTATGGTAACGTGTGGAGGCAGTTCATCGACATGATGGATTATAAGAGTGGAGCAGCAGGTATTGTCCAGAGCACTTTCCACTTGTGGGTGCTGCATGAGGGGCGCTGCCAACAGTTGATTGGAGCAAGCACTAATTTCAGTTTACAAAAAATGATTCCCCAAGAACTGATAAAACACTGAGAATCTGCACTCAGGGTAATAGGAAACATAAATAAATGGCACCAAGAGAGTTGCTTTGTAAAGATAACAAGCAATTTGGTCAGAAATGGTTGCAGTGGCGGGTACTCTTTGGGGTTGCTTGTTTCCAGCTGATTGAGATCTCTGCAGTCGGCTGTTTTCTTGCTCCATTACAGTCAGCATGGAGCAGTGTAACCAGCATATCTGAGGGCTTGCTTGTCTCCAACCCGTGGACATTAATCTTTTGTTCTCCATTCTATGAGTACTCCTCAATGACCTTCAGTATCCAAATGTTGATATTATTTACTGAGATGCTTAGTCACTTGCTAACCGGCTCGGCTCCTGTGTTAAAGAACCCATTTGCTTGGCAATAGCTACTAAGTGAAATGATTATACTTTGATAACCTTCCAATTTTGTACAAAGAGATGCTTCTTAATGTTTTTTTTAAATTTTTCTCCTCCAAAATTATCCTATTTGGATCATCTGCATACTAGTCTCTCTGTTCTGAGAGAAACTCTGGCAGGGAAAAACTAATGACTTCTAGATTAAAGGTGAATGCAAGAATATGATTATATGATGATAGTGGATGATTCCAAATTGAATTCTGTACCAGAGAAAAACAATAAAGTGGCATGAAGGACATTTAACTGTGGACTTAGGTAATATTTTCATGTCAATGTTAATATCCATGTTAAATTCAAAAATGTATTCATCCTCTCTGATATTGTTGAGCTGAGACAAGGAATTTGCTAGGACTTCACTTTTCATTTCTCTTCCACTTAGATGCCGTCATCAGGTTGGTTATTACTAATAAATATGAGTCTTAAATATCATTTGCAGCCAAAGATTTTAGGGAATAAATATGCTTTCTAGAACTTTTCTCTCCCTTCAGCCAGTGGGACAGAGAGAACCAGATGGCCTCAAGGGATGATAATGCCATCACATGGAAGGAGATCAAGTCTCTGAATTATTATAAGAAGGGACTCTACCCATAAAAGATAAACACCTGCTTTGAACTACTATTGTTTTAATGAAAAAAAAAAAAAACTTGTATTCACTAAGTCACTAGCATTTGGGATTCTTTGTGATAGTAGTTGGAAATAAACTAATAAATACAGCTGCAAAATCCCACTATATTACTCATCTCCAATAAGTTGTGGGCACACCCTCATAGCTACTCAATGACTGCAATAGTCTCCTATCTAATATTTCTGCAGGAGAAGACAATCACTGGCTGTGGTAAGGTTTCAGTATACTTTCAGTTTTCGTCACTTCTCAAGTTATGGCTTGATACCTGCATAGTATACTTCCTATTTATTTTGTGGATAAAAATAGTATTCTGAAGTCTTCTTTTAATTGCTTGTTATTCATTTTTTATGTGTCCCGTTATATCAACATGACTTTCTTGTTATTACAGTTGAGCCTTCTTATTTGCAAATTCTCATTTTTGAAGATTCACTTACTTACTTCAATTTATTTGGAGCCCTAAAGTAAATACCTGGAGGGCTTTCATGGTCATTTGCAGAAATGGGCAAGGTGGAGGAAAATTTGGGTCACCCAATGCTTGTGTTAGCAACTGAGGTGGATCAAGATGACTTTCTGCCTCTTTGCTTCAATTCTCATAGAGAGGAGGGAGACAGTAGGGGGCAGTGCAGTGTAGGGCAAAAAGATCCTGTTCTGTGGCCAGTCACTTGTTCTGTACCAGGGATTAAGCTCATGGACATTCTACCTCCAAGTTACACCCCCAGTCTATTTATTTATTTCGGAAATAGTTCTCCCTAAATTACTGAGGGTCTCAACAAGTTGCTGAGGCTGGCCTCAAACTTATGTTCCTACTGTCTCAGTCACTATGTTTTGAATTTCAATTCTTGTTGTGTTTTGAATTTCAGTTGTAGCATCTGTTCATGGAGTAGATTTAGGCAAATCACTTAACACTTCAGAATTTATTCTTGCAATGTAGAGAAAATACAATCTACCAGTATGAGTTGTTTTAGGATTTAAGATTACAATCTCTCTATCCATTCATACTTACTTTAAAAGCAATTGTTCAGTATTGCTAATTCAGGATTCATAATAGCTTTCTAGTATATAACTTCTGTGATTAAACTTAAATTCTATTATAGCTTAGCTAAAAAATTTACTTAGTTAAGGTTTGCAGCATTTAGTAGAGATGAGTATTCTCTTATTATCATCAGTTATCCTAAGCTTGGATTATCAGAATAGAAAATAACCACTACAAAGGAGGATTTTGATTTTTGTGCCCAAATTATAAATGTTTTTATTCCCTTTTAAGAATCAATGATTAAGCTGGGCGTGGTGACGCACACTTGTAATCCCAGCATTTGGGAGGCTGAGACTGGAGGATCCAAGTTCGCAGCCAGCCTCAGCTACCTAATGAGGCATTCTGCAACTTAGTGAGACCCTGTTTCAAAATAAAGAATAAAAAAAATAGGGCTGGGGGTGTTGCTCGGAGGTAGAATTTCCCTGAGTTCAACCCCCAGTACCGCAAAAAAAAAAAAAAAAAAAATCGATAATTACATATATTTCAAACTACTTTTTAGAGAGTGGTAGACCATAGAAAGTATTTTAATTTGGTATGCACATTAACATCTATGTTATTATGGCCTGAAAGCATTTGTTTTACCATAATTGTAGTCTATTATCCTTATAATAAATAATGTAGTTTTCCAAAGTTCTTTATGTCCTTATTTCATAAATAGGACGTGGATAATCATAGAAAATCAATAGCACTAACCGAGAACTATATTTCCTGACTGGTAAATATCCTATCTCATTATTAGTAACTATTGTACTATGGTGTGTGTGTGTATTTGTGTGTGTGTGTGTGTGTGTGTGTGTGTGTGTGTGTGTTTCTAGTACTGGAGATTAAACCCAGGGGTGTTCTACTTCTGAGCTACATCCCCAGCCCTATTTTACTTATTTTTTTATTTTGAAACAGGGTCTTATTAAATTGCAGAGGGCTTTGCTAAGTTGCTGAGGCCAGCCATGAATCTTCAATCCTCCTGACTCAGCTCAGCCTCCCAAGTACTGGGATTACAGATGTGTGCCACCATGCCAGCCTTCCCTTGCTCTTAATTACTAATATTTTTGCAAATGAAATGCTTTAAAATAACTTTGCATTGTTTAGATACATGCTTATATAATATTTCTTACATGTTTTTATATCAAAGTCAAGTTTCTATTATCTTTTAACATTTCAGTTTTGAAAAGTAATCTGGTCCAAAAAAAATTATGGAAGCCTGGCCTATGAAACCCAGATAAATGGACTTTTTTTTTTGTAGAATCAAAGTGAGAGACAAGTACCTAAAACACATGCCATTTTGACTTCGAGGGTTTATCACCCTTGCTGAAAATGAAACCTCTAAGTAGATGTATTATATTTTAAATAAACGCCTTATGAAAAAAAAATTCCCTGACTTGAGCTGTTTTTCATTTTCTGTCAAGCCATAAATTATTTTGGATGTGTCATTTTTATTTCCCCTTGGTAATGTCCTTTGTTCACTGACTTACAAGAATCAATAGATAGGAGAATAGATTTTGGAATGATCCAGTTCTACCACTTTGGGTAAGGTAGTACATTTTACTGAAACTCCCATTTCCTCACATATAAAATGCGGTATCAATTACAACTACTTCTAGGAGTCATGAGGTTTATGTAAGTTGAACACATCCAAGTCCTTACATCACAGGACTTCACACAATATACTATGTGTATTCATATTGGAGCACACACATAGCTATATATGTCCATATATAAAGTATATAACTTTCATTATATACTGACATTTAAAATATAGTGCAATAAAATAGAAGCATAAGATTATGGGGCTTCAGGAACTATCTATTGATTATAATTGTGTCTATATTAAAACATTAATTCAAATTTTCTTTTAGAGTTCTTATATTCTGGCTTATTGAGAATCACATTTTTGCAGATAATACTTTTTAAAACATATGGTATGAAGTAATGATCCACTTTGCAAGAGGTTCTTAATATAAAAATGTCATGAAGGTCTGTATTGGTGGTTTGGTAAAACATAACATCTTTCATAATAATTTTTTAACCACATGAACTAGGAAATATATAGCATTACAAAAATCACATTGAACTATAGTTATCAAATTATTAAAGTTGTGATTTAGTATTTTATTTGCTTCTTAATAAATGAAGGTTGCTCAAAAGACTAGGAATACGACAACCATATGACCCAACTATATGACTCCTTGGTATCTTCTCAAAAGAATTAAAGTTAGAATACTATAGTATTCTATATGTGTTTATAGCAGCATAATTCACAACAGTCAAATTATGGAACCAACCTAGGTGTCCATCACCAGATGAATGGATAAAGGAAATGTGGTATATACACAGTGGAATTTTACTCAGCCATAAAGAAGAGCAAAATGTTACAATAACTGGACATGGTGGTGCACGCTTGTAATCCCAGTACTTGGGAGGTTGAGACAGGAGGATCTGAGTATATGGTCAGCTTCAGCTATTTAGTGAGGCCCTCTGCAATGTAGTGAGACCCTGTTTCAAAATAAAGAATAACAAAATAGGACTGGGGTGTAGCTCGGAGGTAGAATGCCTCTGAGTTCAATCCCCAGTACCGCAAAAAAAAAAAAAAAAAATGTTGTTATAGTTATGAAATTGGATGGAACTATAAAATATGCTGTGAGATGAGCCAGTCTCAGAAATTCAAGGGTTATGTTTTCTTTCACATACTGAAGCTACAGAGAAAATAGGAGTTTGAAAAGACTTTAGGTAAATGTAAAGAAAGACCAGTAAAATAGTGGAAGGGAATTAGGAAAGGGAGGTGGGAAGAGTAAAAAGGAGAACTGAAGAAGGTAACAGTTCAAATAATGCTGTCTCCATATATAAAGGTGTCACTACCAATCTCATTCATGAAGAGAGAGGAGTGTGGTGGGATCTCAAGAGAAAAACATCAAGTGCTGTGTGCACGTATCTTTGTATGACTTAACACAATGATGTATAATTACAATGCACCGATAAAAGTATAAAAAATAAAAGCATCAAACGATGAACCTAATAACAACCATAATCTTGAAGGTACCATGATGATAAATAGTTACCAGATACCTGCCCAAACTATAATGCACTATGAAAAAATATTTGAACTTATATTGTGATAAAGCTAAAATGCATAAGAACTAAAGTTATTTTTGTATATATTCATAACTCCAGGAAGATAAATTTTAGTTTGAACTATGTGAAATAAAAGTTGATTTTTTTTCTCAAAACCATGATTTATTTATTTATTTATTTATTTATTTATTTATTTATTTATTTTTACTTTTGTGGTCCTGGAGATTAAATCCAGGGGAATGCTAACTCTGAGCTACACACCCGGCCCTATTTTATTTTTTTCATTTGGAAATAGGGTCTCACTAAGTTGCTGAAGCTGGCTTTGCATCTGTGATCCTCCTGTCTCAGCCTTCCAAGTTCTAAGATTACGGGTATACTACACTACCATACCCAGCCCCAAACCAAGTTTAGTTAGGTTAAACATGTGGGACTTAACTGCCAGGGGTTATTATGATTAAGTCTTGCTTTCTTGAAAGTAAGTTTAAGTTAAAACCAGCAATTTTTTACCACCCATTTCTTAATTCTCATTTTTCCAATGATCCTATTTCTCCTACGTCTTAGAGTGAATTCACTATGGGGTGTGTGTGTGTGTATGTGTGTGTGTGTGTGTGTGTGTGTGTGTGTGTGTGTGTGTGTGTGTGTTTTGAAAACACAGGTGCATTAAAAACACAATAGAGAAAACATTTGAGGAGCCAGAGAAAGACAAAATTTACTGGGTGATAAAATGGGAATAAAACCAAAAAATGAGGTATTGTTTGCTGTTATTTAGTGCCTATGAGAGCAAAAGAAATAGTAGTAGGGAATGCTGTGTGTCATTTATGTAGAGTCTGAGAGGAAATATAATAGAGAATGATTTCTCTTTTCAGAGAGGGGGCAAATGTTTTCTGTTTGTATGTCATTCTAATTTCATATTTAAATTTCTTTACTATACAGATTTAAAAATAGAAGCAAAGAGAATCTTAATGAAATTCTTGTTAATTGTAAATATGATAAAAGGTTACAAAACATTATATATATATATGTAATTCTAAATAGGTAAATTTATATTGATAGGGTAAATATGATAGTTATACTTATCAGTACCTACTGAATGCTTTAAATATTGCCAGGAGCTATTCTAAGTTTTTTAGTCACCATCATAATTAGCAGATATAATCCTTAATGCAGTTCAGGTGAATTCTAGTATCATAGAGCTTTAATTTCACATTTCTATGTTTGTGAATAGTGTTGGCCTTTTAATTAAGGCACAAGGTGTTTCTGGTAGTGCATAATTCACAAGACAAATATTTAAGTAAAAATTGGGAATGGGATTAGAGATGCAGCTCAGTGATAGAGTACTTATCTAGCATGTGCGAGAACCTGGCTTCAATCCCCAGTACCACACACACATTCACAAATAAACAAGTAAAAAATAGGGGGGGAAAACCTTGAATGTAAAAGTAAGAATTTTGTATTTATTTACTGTTTGTCTTTGCCCCTCAAAGTAATAATTGTACTTTAAATTATAAAGCCAAGTTCATATTTTTTTTATCCTTTCCCATTCCATATTTTTAGCTGACTGCAAATTTAGCTCATCACTGGCTTCCGGCTTATTTCATTCCTTATTGTTCTGTGTTTTGGCAGAATCAGTCAAAAGATTCTCATCCCAGTAGAAAGATGGACCCAATTGCTTTAAAAATAAATGATAGTAGGACTGAGTCGAGAGTAGAAGGTTCATTAAAACTCCAAAGAAGAACTCTCATTGGTCTCTCCATATTGTTTTTGACAATGCCTGAGAGACGGTTATATATTATGTTTATTTTTAGTGCCAACCAATCTCCTTTAACTTAGACTGTGGAATGAAGGAAACAATAACACTCTCAGATAACTCTTAAGTTTACTGTGAGGGAGCTGAATTATTTCTTTCTAATAGAAGCTATCCTGTTCCTCGCTCCAACAGATTTCTTCAGAATTAGCACAGAGGGGGAAAATGCTTTTTTGTTTGTTTGTTTGTTTGTTTGCTCTATTTTGTGTTTTCTGGTGAATTTGGTCTTTTAATTAATACTATATGCGAGCTAAAGACGCAATAAAGTGACAGAGTCTGAGTTTTATTCTTCTTATGTATCAGAAAGACCACTGCAATTTTATTTTTTGAGGCAAATTGATCAAGACAGCTATTCCACTTTCTGAATGAATAGATTGTTCTGAGAAACTCGAAGCAGCAAGCACTCCTTCAAAGGTAGAAATTTAGAATATTAACTCCCCACTGTATTGCCTTTGAATACATGTGGAATTGTAGTAGGAAACAAAAGATAAGCAACAGAGTTTCTCTCAACAATCTTTGCTCTGTTTTTCAAAGTAAACGTATATTGACATGCAAGATCAGAGGATGACAGTAATTATGTTCTAGGGGACAGGCCAGAAAAAAAAATAAAGAACAGAATATTTCATAGTATTGAGTAACAATATATGTGAAAATATCTAAAGATTATTAAAAGTATTGGAATTAAATATATATTGAACCCAAGTTCAATTAACAAGTTAGAGTTGAAAGGCAAAAACTGCTTTTCTTTCTGTTGTTCACTCCTGTGCACAATTTTCATTTGCCTTGTTTTATCACAACAATCTGTTCCTATTTATGGACTCTTGGCTCTTAATCAAAGTACCTAAAGTCCTTTTGCCTGTAAGTAGCAGCTATTCTGAAGTTGTTGCCATAGGAAAAAAAGTGTGTGTGGGGGGGGGGGGGAGGTGGTATTCAGTGTAAAATGCTTCATGAAATTTGAAAAAATAAATACTCAAATGTCATAAATAGAAAAACTATGGGGTGTGCAATAAAGTAGGACATACCATTTGCTATTCGAAATCATTTATCATTACCTGAATATCAGCTTTCTTCATTTATAAAATGTACACATTTCTAGAAAAGAGGCATTATGTACAGAAAATAACAACTCAATTCTTTGGACTATTGCTCCACAAATAAAAAGACCTACATATTGTGTGGGTTTTTGTTTGTTTTTTTGGAATTCTTGCCAGCTGCAACATGTTAAGATAGGTAAGGATGCTCATGAGGGTAGAGAAAATTATAAATGATCTTCTGGAACATATCACTGTCTACTTAATAGATTGAGAATTATAAACTCATAGTAAGAAAAACAATAAGAAACATAGGACTGGATGAGATCAAAATATTCTCTGCTTCTCTTTGACACCTGTTCTCTCAAAAGTATCATTTGAGTTCCTTAGGGATAATTAGAATGACAAAACCATGTCATTGATTAAAACACATAAACAATTTTAAACCTAAGAGAGCTTTGACCTGTTGCTGGTACACTTTACCTTCTTAGCACTTCCCTCTCCTTCTTCCTCTTCTCATACTCTCTTCAAGTCCGCTTACCAGCTTACCACCCTTTCCCTTCCTTCTTGACTTTTCTTCTTCCTTTATCATCTTTATTTCTTCCTTTTCTTTTTTTCCTGTCTTGTCTCTTTTCTGTTCTTTTCTTCTCCTCTTCTACTTTCCAAATTTTCTGTACTTTTTCTCTTCATTTTTTTGTTTCTTCTCTTCATTTCCATCCATTTTGTTATCTTTTTTCTCTTCCATGATTTTATTTAGCCACTATTTTTGTCCCTTTTCTTCACTTCCATTTTTCTTTCTATAGTGAGTCTGTACTTGCAGTAGCAGAAATATAGACAGTTTAGTTCCTGTGTTTAGTGGAGCTTTCAGGAAAACAACAGAGACATCTACAAAGAATGACTATTTGGTTTTGTTTGTTTGTTTGAGGTTTTTTTTTTTTTTTTTTTTTTTTGTGGTACTGGGGATTGAACTCAAGAGAGAATGACTATTAATTGCAGAAAATGTCCCGAGTTTATTAAGAGCAAAGATTGAATCTTATTCACCTCTTCAATCTTACTTTACCATGCCTGACACAATGCGCTGAGTACTGTTCACACCCTGCTGCCATCCCAGCTGCTGGCTGCTGCACCCTCCCCTCTCCTTGTTTGAGCATTGCCTGCCTCATGTCCAGTATGTTGGTCACATACTGGTGACCACTCCAAATCCACCTTGTAAATTGCCTCAAGGTGATACTAGAATCCAAGTATGGGCCAGAACTTATATTTTGGATCAGAAAAATGCCTGCATCAATTTCAGGTGTCAAATTCTATGTATCAACTTCCATAAAGTTAATTTTACCATAGAGATCTGCTGTTGGCCTATGGACTCCTGCCATTATTACCCTTCTTTCAGATGGAAAGTTATCACTCTAGAAAGTGAGACATTTAGAAGGCATCTTAGTCCATTTAAGCCTCTATAACAAACAAACCATAGGTGGGTGGATTTTAACAATGGAAATGTCTTTCTTATGGTTCTGAAGGCTGGGAAGCCCAAGATCAAGGAACTGGCATATTCCATATTCAGTGAAGGCCTGCTTCCTCATCTTTAGAGAGCTGTCTTCTCATTTTGTCCTGACACAGGGGAAGTGAGGAAGAAGCTTGCTGGTGGCTCTTAATAAGGATACTAATAAAATTCATGAGGGCTCCACCCTCCTGAGTTAATTACTTCCTAAAGGTCACCTCCAAATACCATCACATTGGGGATTAGCTTTCAATATAAAAATTGTGATGGTTAAATGGAAATGCAGTTCATCAGTCTCCCTCAGTCTATGAGAAATCTGTCCAGCTTTTGACAGAATCATGCTGATACTACCCTTTACTCGGCCAGCATGTCACACTCTTGCTTTGCTCCACCCCCGGCCCTGTGCTGCTCCCCTCTCTCCTTTCCCTGGGAGCATTTTCTTAATAAAGTGCACACATACACACACACACACACACACACACACCATCTCTGTTTCAGATTCAGAGTCTGCTTTCTAGAGAACACCCCTTTAGATGACAGACCGCATTCCTCACCTAGTAAGTGTTCAGTGAATGAACAAAAATTATGAAAAAAAAAAAAAAAAGAGGATGGTTTAGGGAGAACCTTATAGAGGTCTTTGAACTGGCTTTGGGTTTTCCTGTCAGACATTCTTTCTCCTTCTTTCTCCAGTACTAAAACCCTGCACCAGCCTGGCATGGTGGGCATGCTTGAAATCCCAGTACTTGGGAGGCTGAAGCAGGAGGATCCGGGTTCGTGGCCAACCTCACCTACTTAGAGAGGCTCTCTGCAACTTAGTGAGACGCTGTTTCAAAATAAAGAATAAAAAATAGTACTGGGGCTGTAGCTCGGAGGTAGAATGCTCCTGAGTTCAATCCCCAGTACCACAAATAAGTAAATAATAAATAAACAAATAAATAAATAAACAAATAAACAATAAAACCCTGCACCAGGAAAACAACTTCAGAAAGTAACAGTAATTTTTTATTCCTAAAAAAATTTTACTTTTTGAGTACCTTGGGTTACAGCAAAATTGGATTAAAGTACAACAATTTACTATATAACCCACCCTAATTTCTTTTATTAGCATCTCACATTAGTGTTGTACCTATGTTACAATTAGCAAACCAATTTTTTTAACATGTATTACTTGTATGTATTAATGGGGTTTAGTGTAATATTTCTATATATGCATAATCAGATTCAATCTGCTTTTTTCTACCCTACTTCTATGTCCTTCCCAATCTCTAGTAATCACTATTGTACTTTCAGGTAGACTTTTAGTAGCTTCCATGTGTCAAATAGAACATGTAGTACTTGTTTTCTTTGTCTGGACAATCCAATATTAATACATTAGTATTAACTAAAGTTTATATTTTATATTCTAGCTCTCTGATGTATATTCTATAGATTTTGGTTAATATGTAATGACCTAAATTGACCAGTCAAGTATCATATGGAATAGGTTCACTGGCCTAAAATTCATTCTTACAAGTAATGAGTGAGAGTTTTTGTTGCTCCGCATCCTCATCAGCATTTGATGTTATCAGTGTTTTAGATTTGAGAGAATCTAGTAGGTATGTAGTGATATTTCTTCTTATTTTGATTTGCAATTTTTAATGATATTTGATGTTGAGCATCTTTTCACAGAAGTTGGCCATAGGTAAATATTCTTTGGGGATATGTTTGTTCAGATCTTTTGCCTGCTTTTTAATCGAACCGTTTGCTTTCGTATCATTTAGCTTTATATATGTTGAATACTAATTCCTTATTAGGTAAGAGTTTTGCAAATATTTTCTACCAGTTTATGGTTTATTTTTATTCCCTTTATAGTGTCTTTTTTTTTTTTTTTTCAGTACTAGGGATTGAACTCAGGGGCATTCTACCTCCGAGCTATACCCCCAGCCCTATTTTTTATTCTTTATTTTGAAACAGGGTCTCACTATGTTGCGGAGTGCCTCACTAGGTAGCTGAACCTGGCCACGAACCCGGATCCTCCGGTCTCAGCCTAGCGAATGCTAGGTTTACAAGTGTGCGCCACCATGCCTGGCTCCTTTATAGTGTCTTTCACAGAAAAGTTTTAAATGCTAAAATATGTAACATCTATTTTTTCATGAATCATGTGTTTGATGTTGTATCTAAAAAGTTACACCAAACTCAAGATCACCTAGTTTGTCTCCTACATAATTTATAAAAGCTTTATGGTTTTGAATTTTGCATTTAGGCCTATAATCCACTTTGAATTAATGTTTATGAAAGTTATAAGGACTGTTTCTAGTTTGTGTTGTTTCGTAGTTTGCCTGCTTGTTTTTTTGTGTGGATTTCTAGTTATTCCATCATCTTTGGTTGACAATACTATTCTTTCTCCATCAAGTTGTCTTTGTTCCTTTGTAAAAGATCAGTTGACCAAATTTGTTTGTGTGTACTTATGAGATATTTATTCTGTTCCATTGGTGGGTTTCTCTATCCCTTTGCTAATATATATTATCTTGATTATTATAGATTTACAGTAAATCATGAAATAGGCTAGTGTTAGCACTATGATCTGTTCTTCTCTTTCAACATCATCCTATACTTTTTTTCAAGAAGTACTTATCAAGTGCTAATACATATTCTTTTAGTGAATACAATAAATACAATCTTGAGTTCATGGAGTTCATGCAGTTAATCATCTAGTGAGTATAAAACATATACATGTTTAATTAATAAAAGTAGGCATGAAAATAATTAGAGATACATTGCATATTATAACACAGTTGAATGTCAGTATATAATAGCATGAACATGTGCATATAAGCATGTATAGAAGAAAATGGGAAAATCTCAGTGTTTTGATTTTAAAATGGACTCTAATAATTATTTTTTTCTCAATTCTAGTCCATCCTTGTCTTCTTTCTTTTTTATTCAAGAAGAATGTTAAATCACATCCACATGTAGGATAATACCTGGAAAAATTCTCACTGTAGAATGCATTATTGGAAAGGATTTTTAATAGAGAAAAAATTGAGGGAAGGTTGTATACAATTTGAACACAGGGTAAGAGAAAATTATTGGCATGTTGTAGTGATGGATTTTCCACAGAGAATTTTGGCCTCAAGTCTCAGGAAAGCCATAAGGAATAGGCTGATAAGATGCAACAATAAGCAAAGAACCATGTTGTCAAAGTTAAGATTTAACTAGAGAAATCTAGAGTTGGGCACTGCTAACTCACTAGAGACTCTGAGACATTGTTGATGTAATCAAAATGAGTAAAATAAATGATTATTGATGTGATTATAAGACTAAAGCTAAAATAGCCATTTCTATAAGCAGACATGGAATGGTAAAGTTTGGTTAGAGTTATTTTGGAAGTTGATGTGATAAGGCAGTTTTACTTCTTTCTGAATCTAAGGTGACAGTAAATTGCAAATAAGCTGCTTTGCAGTTGCTATATTTAATTTGAGATGAAGCAGGAGAAACTTCCTATTGCTATATTTTTGGAAGGGGAGGGGGACATGCAAAACTCCAATATACTTTATCACATCAGAAATTGATGTATGTCGTATCCAGTTCAGAGCTCATGCTCAATAGCAACCACTGAGAGACACCAAAACTTAGATCAATGACGTGAGCAGGGGAAAGTTGGTAACATAACCATATTTATAGCATTCCCATTTCCTCTTTCAACTAATTAATTAGAGATACCAATGGTTTGTACATTTTTGTTTTGTTTTGAACATTTACAGCAGTTGAACTTATTTTTAATAAATGATTATAGAAACACTAAAATCTCTCAGGAAAAAGAAGAAATAAGAGAACAAAATTACTAGACTCTTACCGCATAAGTTATATAATTAATTCTATATAGCAATCCTTTGTGTGAGTGTGTGGTATTAGGATTGAAATCAGTCTCATTCTACACTGAGTATACCCTCGACCCTTTTTAATTCTGAAACAATGTCTGCTAAGTTGCTGAGGGTCTCCTTAAATTGCTGAGGCTGGCTTCAAACCTGTGAGCCTCCTGTCTCAGCCTCCCAAGTACTGGGATTACCACCATTCGTGGCTCTACATAGAAATCCTATCAGAGACAGTTAATATCTACATGTTTCAGGTGTGGAATCTGAGGTCTATAGAATTTCTTAAATATTGCCCAAGTACTCTGAGCAAGTAAGAAAAATAGTTTTATACACTATAATTTGGTAGCTGAAAGTGTTCATATATTTACTTACAATTTAAACTTTTTACATATACTTCCATCACAAGTATCAAAAACAAACACATCTTCCATCTCAAGTTTCTTATATTAAGAAATGCAACTTTCTTTAGAAGCACAAAATAAATTATTTTGCATTGCAAATCTGGATTGAAACTAATATTTTCAGATTATTAATTACATGTATACAACCATAAAGGTCAGTAAAAATATTTGTACTTTTATGTAACTATAAAAATCAATGGAATATATGTTAATGCTAAATAACCTATCAGTCTTATTCAAATAAAAATATTTAATGCTAAAGACATCTTTATTATAATTTGCAATGTACTAGCTGCTCATGTATAATCTCTTAAAAAATTTTCCATGTAAATGATGCATCAATTCATAATTTATTTCTACTCAGAAACCCTCATTTTCAGAGTATACTAATATAAAATATTTTTACCACACATGTACCTTGATGTATTCCACCTTTTTTATCATCATCCTTTAAATTTATAAGTATGCAGGAGTACTGAATCTAGGATTATAGAGTCAGCTTCAACAAGGACTAACATTGGGTAGTATTTGTTTATATAGCCATCATCCAGGTAGTCCATAATATGCTTATATTATTATTTATGTTTTAATCTAACTGAAAACAGAGTATCATAAGCTTCTATAAAATGCTCATAAACTCACAATAATATTATTATGAGAGTAATATTATGAGATCCTAAAGATCTACGAACAACCTTCATCCATCCATAGCTAGAGTCAAGTGTCTTGAGAAATGTTCCCTTTGGTACCCTCCTGATGAGGATGAGAAAGAACGTGGTGTTGTGAACTCCTCAAGACCACACATAGATTTAATGGGTCACAAGAAGGGCTCAAGTGATTCAGAAAAAAATAAAAGCTGTCATACTCACAGTTGTGGTTTATTATAACATAGGACAAAATCTAGAAAAGAGGTAAAACCTCCAGGTGTCTGGAGCCTCAGAAAAACCCACCTAATGGGGGTTTTGTATGACAACACATGTGAAGTTTCCTTGTCAACCAACAAAGCTTAACAGAGTCAGAGTATCCAGGATTTAAGTTTGGGATCAGTTACATAAGCAGCAGTGAGTACATGATTGACAGCAGCTACTCAGACTGCAGCCCTGCTCTGCAGTCCCGCCCTCCGCCCCAAGTGCCTCAACCTGCAGCCAAAATAGGCATTTGACATAAATCTCAGAGTTAGAACAAACTTGTTACATCAGACTACTGAAGGCCTCAGGTACACAAAAACACTCTTAGAAAGCAAAATAGTCTAAGGATTCAGAAGTTGTCTTCAAGAAGCTAGACAAGTTCCTGTCCTGAAGACAGGCCTTTCTTTTTCATGTGTGGGATTTGAGCAATTTGGAACTATTAAGTTAGCTCTTCCCAACCTCCACAACACCATTGTTTGATTAAATAATTCACAATAACAATTCCTCACTACTTCTTGTTCAATGATTATAAATTGCAGCCATATACTTTATGCAGTTCTATAGTCATTTACTGTGGGAAAGTCAATCCAGTGAATCACTCTACTAGTGTTAAGGTCATGACCAGTGTGGAAGTCAAATAGCATGGTTTTATTGGTATTTGTGATTCTTTAGGGTTTGATGTCAATTTGCTTTCCTGATTGCATCTACTCTATTCTTAGCAACCAAGTGTGTTTTGCATTTCTCAAATGCTATTGAAACTCAGTGCATTGAAGAATATTCTTCTGTTTCTGGAATGAGCATGCCTTTTCTTGTTGCCATCAGTGAAATCTTTGTGCAGTAAATAGTTAATGCTTCTACATAACCACTAGCACTATTAATAGTTGGTGGGAGATACTGAGTACTTAGAATGATCAAATACATTAATCTTTTGCTCTAACTATTTCACTTAATCTTTCCAGTGGCCTCATGGGTAGGAAGTGTTTTCACCATTCTAGAACTAAGAAATGGTAGGTAAACAATAGCTAAAGAAACTTGTTAACAATCATTCAGCAAATGTTGGCAGAACAAGTATTTCAACCTATGTTTGCTCATTGGCATTCACACATGCTATACCATGGTGATTTATATAATAGGCAAAGGTCTTCAGAAACAAATTAGGATTGTATTTGAGAGAGAATTTTTGAAATGTCATCTTCCATTATTAGCATAACTATATGTGAAATTATTGAGGAACAGAATATGAATGAAGGTAATTTCTCTTTGTGCTTGTTTTTTACCTCTTTAACATTTATTTAGAATGAGACTTTACAGTCACTCAGAAAAACAAATTTCAATGTAGGGTGAATGTCTGATTAATCATTTATTAATAAAATATATAAAGATTGAAATATTCTAAGTAAATTTTAATTTAATTAAATTCAGAATGTATAAAACATAATTTAGAAGAATTTGGAAAATATATTTAATTATAATATTTGAGAATATAAGTAAGTATAAATTTACATTTCATGTAAGAAGAAATAAGAAAGGCCAGGTCAAAGCTTACATCACATTGTAAAACTGAATTGAGGGTAGATTTGAAGTTCAGTGAAAGATCAGTCATTTGGAAATTGAATGAAATATCACCCCTAGAATGGAAAGAAATGATAAATATAGAGGATTTTAAAAAAATCTACCTTGATTGCAGGACACCCAATCAATAAGCATCTTTTTCTGATCAATGCCAATTGTCTTCTTAAAGTTTCTTGCAGACTTCTGTGTTTAACTTGGAGCTACATAGATGGTTTTCTATTATTTAATATATAGAGACTAGAAAAGTTGTACTTTATGAAAAAAAAGGACAGAATTTCTGAAAGATGGTAACTCTAATTCATGCATTCTTAGTAATTGACTCCCTAATTTCTTTAAAGTAACTGAGACATACTGGCTCTATTTTGCCTTCAGATTTTTTGATCTACTTTTTGATCTTCTCTCATTACATTCTTGGTAATCTTGTTTCATCTTTCTGCAATTCAGTAGCAAAGTAATGTTATATTAGTTGTTCTAAAATTTCTGTAAAGACTTTGATATATTATTAAATGTAACACTGAACATGATATTCGTCATTACACAAAAGATTATTAAATTTACACTTTTGACTAAGTCGCCCAAAATGAAAATACCTAGTAGGACAAAGTGTATATATGAATAATAACATACCTGAGAAAAAGAATGTTCTATTTCTAGGGTGATACACCTAAATTTCTTCCATATGTTAAGTTTTGTTGGTTATTTGTGAAAATATAAACATTTATGAATACTTTTTATCACCTTACTCTTGTATTCATATTTAACACCTTAATATCTGAAATTATTGTCTACTAAATGATACCTTGTTTTTTCACAGATGTAAGTTCTGAATATGATCATATTATAAGAGACAATCCTACTTTAGAAGATCATGATTATTTTTGGGAAAAAAAGCCAAGAAAATAAAAGATCATTCAGTATTGATAAATATATTCACATGATTAACAGTGATTATATTCTTTTAGAGTTGAAAGAAATTAGAGTTCAAAATAAGGTAATGTGGTGAGAAGTTTAATTTCAAGATATACATATTAAATAGGAAAGTATGTCTACCATGTAACAAAAGAATACTAAAAGCTATAAATTGCTGATTCTTTCCTTACAGTTCTCAACATGCAAAACCCTTCAATCTAGTTTACTTTGGGTATGCAGATTATAATATAAAATAGTTTATAGTAGTAGTTTTAATAAAGCTGGGTTTTGGCTTTATCGTTAAGATAGGATACTTTATAACATCTTGTGCTTTACATCTCATAGTTGACGTTAACTGTGGAACACTGAAATAATTTGTGCTGCTTTCTCCTGCTGTAGCAAAATCCTAGTGGAGAAAGAGGAGATTCAATAATCCACTAGCTGTGGGGCACAGTGGCATCTGGCTGTAATCCCTGCCACTCTGGAGATGGAAGCAGGAGGATCACCAGCACAACTTACAGACACTTTGTCTCAAAATACAAAATAAACAGGACTGGATATGTGGCCTGGTGGTGGAGCACTCATAGGTACTCAAAAAAAAAAAAAGAAAAGAAAAGATAAGAATCTAACTGTGGCTTCATAGTGAGAAGGATCAAGCTTATCCAAATAAAATTCCAGGTATTTATAGAAAATATAAGAGAAAATTTATTTTTAAAAATGAAGAAAGTGGAAGCCAGTGATAAACAATGATAACAAAGTATGGGAAATAACACTTAACAGGTAGATATTATTATTGTGAAAACAATTCAATCTTGGAAACCCAAGATTAGGTAGCTGCTGGTCTATTATCTGGAAAACTTTTAGGAAACCTAGTTTCTATGAACCAACAAATGTGTTGTAAACTATGTAAGAGACAGGTGTACAAAGCAGTATTATCTATAGAAAAACAATAAAGAAAAGCTTGAAGTGGACTGAAGAGAAGGTTCTAGATCATAAAGGAAAATAATAGAAAAAAATCAGAAAATTTTAAGTTCAAAGTTACAGAATGCCAGTTACATACATTAGTATTTGATTTTCTTAAAAATCAGAATTGCTGTTTAAAGAATAGTATTAAAATAAGAATTAACATAAATTTTACTGCTGAAGACAATCATTATGTAATTTTTAAATCACATACTGTAGACATCTAGACAATTCACTCTTTTTATATGAACCAAAGCAAAAATGGATGGAAGGAATCAATTTTCAAATCATAGATTTGTATTGTGTCCAACTTTTTCTCTAAAATATTAGATAGAAAAAGAAAATAGGAGTAATATGCCTAGGCTTTTTATGTTATTTGAGAAGGCAAAAACTCAACGTGCAGAATTAAATTGAAAAGTTAATCTAAGAATTGTTACCTTTGCTGAAACCAACCATTTCCATGATTGCATCTGTCATAACTTCATGTAACAAATAAGATCCAATAGTTTAGCCATTTCGTTACCAAGAAATTGAAATTGCACAGATTATTATAAAAAGCCAGAGCAATTTTGATGTTAAATACAAAAAATGCTATCTTCCCGAACTACCCTCATGCAATAGATTGAGCCTTCCAAATCCAAATATCTGAAGCTGAGATGCTCCAAACTCTGAAACTTTTCCAGCTTTGATGTGACACCAGAAGTGGAAAATTACACACCTGAATTCGTGTGATGGGTCCCAGTTAAAACACGGATACACTCAAATATTGCACAAAACTACATTTGGTCTGCACATTGAAGCACACATGAAACATGAATGAATAAATTTTGGGTTTAGGCCTCAATCCCACCTCCAAGACATCTTATTAGGCACATGCAAATATTCCAAAATATGAAAAAAAAAATCTGAAATCTGAAATGATGCTGATCCTCTGCATATTGGATAAGGGATACTCAATCTGCAGTAATTTTTATAAACAGAAGATAAGGCATTCTAAACTAAATATTAGCTAATAGAATAAGAGATAATGCTGTGGTGGTTTAAAATAATATAGTTGAAAAGCATACCTTATAAAATGATGTCTTTATTAGATCATGCAACATAATTGATCTAATCCAGTGTCAATTAATTAATTCACTGAGTTTTAGTTTGAATGTTATTTTTAAATATATTACTTTTCTTAAATAAAAAAGTAGATGTAGTACTAAAATATGATTATTAAAGTGAGAAAAAACTATTTAAAGTTAGTTATTGTCAATAATTAACATGGATTTGGAAGAAATTAGTGAAAAAATTTGAGAGACAAAACCAAGAGGTAAAAATATCTCAGAGTTTCTTTTTTTTTTTTTTTCAAATGACCATGACTGTCCTCTTAGAGAAAGTCATCAAAAAATAATTTTATATAAGAGAATTATAATTGTCTCAATCAGTTTGGACTACCATAACAAAGTCTCATAGATTGGGTGACTTAAAAACAAGAGAAATTTATTTCTAAGTATTGGAGGCTGGAAATGTTATATCAGAGTGCTAGAAGGGTCAGTTTCTGATGAGGATCCTTTTCAAGATTACAGACTACTGATTTCTTGTTCTATCATCACATGGTGAAAGGAGGGTGAGAGAGCTCTCTTGGGTTCCTTTTATAAGGTCAATAATCCCATCTATGAGATCTCCACCCTAATGACCTAAATTACTTTTCAAATGTCCTACCTCCTAACACCATCACATTGCAGGTTAAAATTTCAACAGGAATTTAGTGGGGCACAAACATTCAATTCACTGATTTTTCAGCTATTTACCAATTAAATACCACTGGCTATTCTGTAGACCAATACTTATCATCTAGTACACTTCAGAAAATATTCAATGCATCTTGGTGAAATACTATTATATAAAATATGGCAAACTTAGGAGATGTGGTAAAAGCTCTATATGATGAAAACTAAAACAACTCTAAAGGGAAATTAAAAATAAATGAAAGAGAGTACAGATGAAATGAAGAGAGGAAACATGTTCCCGAATGGATAGATACCAACATGTCAAATGTTGGTTCATCCTTTATCAAGCTAAATTCATAAATATATAAATTTAATGTATCCCAATCTAACTGGTAAATAAGTCCCTAAGTTCATTTTATATGATAAATGCAATAAATCTATTAAAGTAAACTAGAAAATTCTGCAAACGATGAATTAGAGCAGACTTTCTTATCTCAGGAAACAGAACACTAACTTCGCACATGCCAACCAGAAACATGGAAGTCCCAGTGACTGACATTACTCCTACAGTCCCAATGTCTTTCTACTCACATTTTCTATTCTGCTTACAAAGCAACTCAAATTTCCATTTGTTTCCATCTCTGTGGCCCCAACTCTAACTTAGGCCTCCACTGCCTTTCACGTGCTTCACTGGACAGACTTCCATCAGTATCTCATAGTGATTTTTTTCCCACATTATTTCTTAATAAAATAATGTTTAAAAAATCAAATTATATCATGTCACTTCCCAGTTTAAAATTCTGTGTGGATTCAACACACATCTTTGGACTACAATGTTTAATATGACTTAAGTCAGAGTTGGCACTTAGTATATAGTAGTGTAATTAATAAAGTCCTACATGATCTTGATTCAGCCTATCTCTCTAATTTCTCAATGCAATTTTAACTCAGAATTTTGTTTTATTTACACAGAAATTCTTTCATTTCCTCAAAGATCTTTCATTTCAAGGTCATTGGTGTTGCTGTCTTTGCACCTCTTCTTTTCTTTTTGTTTAATCTTTTTGTTTAATCTAATTCTTTTCTTTTTGTTTAATTTCTCATGTTGAGGAGTTTATTCTTGACTCCCTAAGAGGGTTCTCTGTCTCTCTTTGTGTTCTCTGGTCTTCCCAGATCACTGCATTTAGTGCATAATCTACTTTTTACTTTGTCCAAATCATACAAAAATTCCATTTGTCTATATAAGATATAGAAGAAAAACAATTTAATATTTTTATCATTAAATAATCTCTGTTTCTAACATTTATTCTATGCAAAGCAGAAATTGATTCTCTGTTGATCCACGAGTCCTGGGGTTATGTCTAAGGCCTTGGAGTTTTGCATAGAGGCGAAGGTCAACCATTCATCTTTCTAAGCTGAGCCCTGCCAAGATGTCTCCATTATGCTCCTTTGGCAGGTTTTTCCATTGAGATGTTTGCTGAATCCTCTGTATCCCCCATTTGAAGCTTTTTTCATATTTGCCTGATCATTGCCCTCTGACTTTGGCTCACTTCTGCACATAAAAGATATTCTTTATCCTGTCATCCCAAACAGACTGTGGATGAGAGCAAAGTCCTCTCTCCTTCTGAGACAGGTGGCTCTGGGGAGAAAGAAAAACTGCAGAATTTATGATAAATATTCAATATCAAACTTTCCCCTTTCTTCTTCCCTTCATCAGGAAATTACATATCATCTAGAAATTAGAGAAACCTTGCTATTATTCATCAGATAACTCTCCACACCTTGAGTCATCTTGGAACTTAAGAATCTTAAATCAAGCCTAGCCTTCGATAACTCAAAATTCTCTTTTCAACTTCTCCAGAGAGAAAGAATTCTACCTCTTCCAGTTCAGCAATATTGTGTACATGGAAAAGTATCACAACATGGGAACAAATTGCCCTAGTTGGAATGTGTAAGGTATTTTTCTGATGAGTTTATATTCCACAAGAGATTTTAATTTATATAGCTAGGACTATGTTTTTATAATATTTAGAGAAATCCTCAGTGTCTGTTACACTGTCTGGCTCTATTAGGTGATAGGTAAGTATGGAGGGAAAGACGGGAAAAAGGCAGGAAGGAAGGGGAGAGGAAAAGAGGACTCAGTTAAAAAAAGGCCCTTTTGAATAAAATTGAGGTATTAAAGCAAGTGAATAAGGAATAATTCTTAAATGTAAGAATTAAAGAGTTAGCTACATTTCCACCTGAGATAAAGATTGTAATTTTAGTCCCTCTTACATGGGTGTGGTTATGTGACTAACTTCAGGTCAACAGTGTATGACTGAAAGTCTCAGGTAGTATCCTTGAGATAGATAACATGTCTTTCTTATATTCCTTCCTCCTGTAGGCAGGAATGTAAATGTAATTGAGTACAAAGAGCCCTTTTCCAAATGCTGATGTGGTGGATCAAATCTAATATGCCCATAATAACCAATGACATTTATTTACATGGTAGAAAAATAAGCTTCTATCCAGTTTAAGTCACTGTTGCTTCAAGTGCTCTAACATTCACGACCCAAATTAAATCTTCAAGATTGACATAAATATCAAAATAATTTCTGTAAACGTATTTTCTCTGGTCATTGTTATTGTTTGAATTGAGTCCCTCAAGACATCAAATGTTGAATTTCTAACCCCTAGTACCTCAGAATGTGACCTCATTTTAAATAAGATCATTGCAGATGCAATTAGTTAAGATGAGGTCATAGTGGAGCAGGATGAGCTCTTTATAAAAAGTAGAAATTTGGACATAGACACACACTCATGGAGAATGTCATGTGAGGATTGGAGTTATTCTACCATAGTCCAAGAAACTCTAAGAAGCCAGCAGAGAGGCCAGGATCAGGTCCTTCCATACACCTTCGCATGGTGCCCTCCAACACTCTGATCTCAGATTTCTGGCCTCCAAAACTGTGAGACAATAAATTTCTGTTGTTTAAGCCCCTCTGTTTGTGACACTTCGGGATAGTAACTGTAGAAAATTCATACAGCCATTTCTTCCCCTAGTAATTTAGCATGAAGAAGGGTAGTTGTAAGTTTTAAACTAAAACCAGTTTATTCTAGCATTATTATATAAATATGTAATGATAAAATGGTGAACAATTTCATTAAAACAGGTACAAGTAAATCATAGAATAATTGTGGACAAATTGAATTCATAATCAAATTTCTCTGCTCCATTTGACCATTCTCTAGGGGTACTAAGAATCTAACTCAGCTTACTCAAATATAATGTTTTAATGATTATTTGATTTGTCTTCTATTGCAGTAATCACATTGTCAGTGAAATTTAACAATGTTATCATCATTAGCCATCCGCAGAGATCTCCAGGACACCTCTTATGTGTTTAAAATATAGTAGAGAGAAGTAAGTGTTGTGAGGATCATTATATGTGTTATAATTAATCTAATGCTTCACTCTCCACGCAGTGTTGTCCCTAAACCCAGAATGTAAATTTTAGATTACTTTGAAACTACTCTACAAAGAAAATAGATTTAGTTCTAAGCCAGGTTTCACCTTAAATATGCTTAGATGCATTTTTCTTCCAACTTTCTTAAATATATTTTGCTAAATATATTTAAACACAATTTTTGTTTTTATGCACAGACCAAATCCAGTATGTTATTTCATAGTATACTGCAGAAAGCATTTGCATTTCCTTCCAACTGAGATAATTTATGGTATACCTGACAAAACTTTTCCTTGGATCATGCCTGAGGCCATAACTGAACTTTGGTCTAAGCCAGGGAGCTGTATTTATCATTGAAATGTTCTATGTAACATTAATGATGAAACTACCAGGTTGATATTATATGTCATATACATATATTATTCTGAAATGGCAGTTTTTATGAAATTACTATGAAAATGATTCTAAAGAAAAATAATATTTGGGTTAACATGCTTGAGATCCTAAACTAAGGTGAATCTCAAATTCTATAAACAAAGAGACTTCACTTTTTACTCCCTATATTAGTTTACTAGGGTTGCCATAACAAAGTACCACAAACTAGGTGACTTAAGAAACAGAAATATGTATTGCCTCACAGTTCTAGAAGGTAAAAGACTGAATCAGCAAGTTTCCAGGGCCTCTCTTCTCTACGAAGGGAAGAACAGGTTCTAGCTTCAATTCGTTCTTTGTATTTACATGTTGTTCTTTCATGTGTGTCTCAAACTCTGCCCAAATATTCCTTTTTACAAAGACACCAGTCATATTAAATTAGGGGCCACCCTAGTGACCTTATTTCTACTTGATTACCCTATAAAGATCCTTTCTACAAATAAGGTCACATTCTGAGGTATTAGATGTGATTCTGAGGTTATTAGATGCTGACATTCAATCAATATTTCTTAATAGCTATACAAGTGAATTATCCGTGGGGATATAATTGAAGTAAATTCATATTGAAATCATAAATCTTAAAATAATTATAGCTATCGCTGGAAGAAATTGTGTATATGTTCGTGCATGTGCTCAAGGTCAGGACTGAGTGTTGGATATATAAAATGGGAAAATTCTTAGATTATGTGGGAAAAATTCCATGGAGACAACCAGTTTTGCTTATTTTTCTTTATTCTATATTGTAAAAAGAATGATCATTGTTTTCTCCTTGATCACCAGAAAATGTTGTATTGCATATTGGCAGAATAAATCCATCAGGGGAAGTCCAATGCATTCATTGTGTCTTTTACACAAACTTGAATCTTATATGTTCTTTTTCTTCATATGCACTATGTTTATACAATTTATATAATTTTGTTATAAAGTAGAAATCTGGATAAATTGTGTTTCCAGGTTTTAATATGGAGTAGTTTGCTTCAAAATAGGAGAAAATTTAGGAACCAAAGCATCAGACAATAGATATCTGTGTATCTCTTACTCTTAGAATTCTGCCTAATATAGGAAATCCAAGTGTGATTTGAAGAATGTCTTTTTGTATTGTCTTCATCAACATAGTCCTAAAAATCCCTATTTCCTTTTGTGTTGATTTTTAGGGCCTATAAAAACTTTATGGTAAGCTGGAAATAGTAGTACTTGCCTGTAATACCAGTACTTGGGAATCTGAGACAGGAGAATTGCAGATTTGTGGCCAGCAACTTAGTGAGACCCTGTTTCAAATTATAAAATAAAATAGGACTGGGGCTGTAGCTCAGAGGTAGGATGCCCCTGGGTTCAATCCGCAGTATCGCAAAAAAAAAAAAAAAAAAAAAAAAAAAAATTATAGTAGCATTTTATCAATCTGTTTACTTTTTAAATAATTAATCATCTCATTTACATATATATATATATATATATATGTATAAAACAACCTCTTTTGGATCATCTATTTTTGCCTCTTTGTTTTGTGAAATAGCCTTGCAGATATCTTAGATGAAGATGCAATGCAAGGATATACATATAGAATACTAGGCACATCAAAAGGAAGAAAATCACATATTTTACAGGATAAACAAGAAAGGTATGATGGAGAAGACAATCATTAATATGAGCTTTTTTAGATTATCCAAAACAGGTTGACTATTAAAGCAAGTCAAGAGCAAATAAAAAAATGGTTTAAAGTTATGGTTTAATAGGAAAATAAACTTAATTTTATAATAGAAGAGGTATAAATAGGGATATAGATTTATAGATGGAAAAAGACATTTCCAAATTTTTTTTGTTAGTGCATTGCAATTACACATCATAGTGAGGTTCAGTATTATACAAACATATATGCACACCATTCTTGGTGTACTTTCTGATTAATAAAAAGAGTTTTAGAAAGGCCTGTGGTTACTGTGTTATTCATTGCAAAAGTAAACATAGCATTGAGGCTTATTGAAGAATCATGTGCTATGGAACAGATTTCAATTGTTTCAGTCAGCTTGATGGTACAGAAAAATGTCTCAAAACAAATTTGATACAATTTCATAGTGAATAATAAGATAATGTGGTTTATTTCTAGAACTTCTGTACTGAAACTACATAGAGGAAAAATAAAATACAGGGTAATTTACATAAGCCTATTTTTTTATTTTATTTAATTTTTTATTATTCAGCATGGATTTTTTTTATACATTTCTTGAGTACAACAGGGTTACGTATACATTCCTGTATACGTACAGGAATGTATACGACATATCAATCATTGTCAGAACACAAATAGCACCACTTCTTTGTTTTCCACGTATAGCCCACATTCCTAACATAGCCTGGTCAAGTAAACTTTCTAGAGTCATAAAACCATAAACCTTTAGAGAAAGACCCTTCTAGGGTCTTTAAGGGTCTTTCTACTTTCTAAAAAGTAGAAGGGTCTTTCATCTACACATCCTAGGAGCAATCTCCAGACTTCAAGATGCCAAAGTAGCCATAGCAGAAGAATCAGTATAATTACTCATATATGCAGATAGCAACTGCCAGGGGGGAAAGGGCCCAGCTGGGCTCCCACAACTCCCGTTTTTATTTTTATTTTAAAATGCACGAAGAAAGGACTGTGCCTGTCTTAGGTCGTTTCCTACCAGGTACATAATCTTACCCATCATGGGGTCTCGATGAGTCATTCAATGAGCCCTGTCTTAGGTTGATATTGCCCTGAGAAAATCGAACCCGTCATTGACTTCCAGGCCCTGTGCGAGGCAGTGCTTGCATTTTTATTCCATGCAAATCTGCTCGTATACTAACAAAGGCATTGATCACAAGGCATACAATGAGTGGTAGAATGCATAAGCCTAGAATGACTATTGCTGCGAATCTGATAACTTCTCCCAGCAAGGAGGTAAATGAGGTCCAGGTAGGCACCAAGGATTGAAGCTGATCTACAAATGTCTTAGCTGTTTCTGCCACATTAATAGAAATGGACTCTGCATTACGTAGACCAAAAATCTCCTGGTGTAACTTTAACAAACCTTTTTTTTTTTCCATCTTTCCCTTTCTTTTTTTTTATATATATTTTTTAATTGGTGCATTGTAATCACACATCTTTGTTAGGTACAAGCTAGTATAGGTAAAGGCATACATGCACACATTTCTCATTTAACCCTTCCCCAATTCCCACCCCACTCTCTCCTCCTCCCTCTTTCTCAAGGTCAGTTTAGTGATTGACTTTGATGTGTTCATGAAAGTACATCATGCTCATTATACATTGTTGGTGGGATTGCAAATTAGTGCAACCACTTTGGAAAACAATATGGAGGCTCCTCAGACGAATGGGAATGAACCTGCCATATGATCCAGCAATACCACTTCTGGGTATCTACTCAAAAGAACAGAAACCAAACTATCAGACCAACGCATGTGTATCTATGTTTATAGCTGCACAGTTTACAATTTCCGAAATATAGAACCAGCCAAGATGTCCATCAACAGATGAATGGATTACAAAACTATGGGATATGTACACAATGGAATTTTACTCAGCCATAAAGAATAACAAATGTTATTTGCAGGGAAATGGACGGAACTGGAAAACATTATGTTAAATGAGATTAGTCAGTCACAAAAAGTTAAAAATTGAATGCTGTCCCTAATATGTGGAAGCTAGGGAGAAAATGGGACATAAGAGGGACTCCAGACGAAGAAGGAGAATCCTTAGATGAGCAAAGAATTTGACTTAACGGAAAGTGATGGGTTGAGGGGGGACACCCTAATGAGCATAAGCCTTTTAAAAATGCCTAAATAAATACTTAAATTGAACAAAAGGTAAATACTGTTTCCTCCACATTAGTCTGATAACATGATAGTTACTTTAATATGACTCATTTTGCTGTTTTTACAGTTTCATTATTTTGATAAGTTATTTGAATAGTTTTAAGTTGAAATAATGTGTTAACAAGTTAGGAAAAAAAAAAAAACAAGCAAATAAACCCCACAAAAGTCACATGACCTGTAGACTTCTAACTTAAAACAATGGGCAGGGCCATTTGCTACTGCAAAAATAATCAACTCAGAATATATTCAGATAGCAATTTTAGCTGTTTGTTTAATTTACTGAAAAGCTGCCCATATTTCCTGAGCTGTAAATAAGAACTGTCCTTGTTAACATCCAATAACAGTAAACAAATTGTCAATCAGCAAGCAGAGGATTACTTTTGTGAATTACATGCTTCTTCAGGCTATATAGCCTTTGGAGGCAACCAAGAGTTAGTGTATGGTAATTGCATTTACATTGCATTCCAAATTTCAACCAAATTTGGTATGAGCTTCCAATATAGCCCCAGTCTCTTCCATTTCATACTAGTTGTCTGAGTGCTCTAGTCTTGTGCTCCATTTGATAATTTTTTCCTGCTTGCTCTGCTTCCCCTAGTTCCCTTAAACCCACTGAGCCACTCCTTTGCCCTCACTGGGCTGGGATCATTCGTTGCTTAGAATGCAGCAGCTACCTTTCAAAATGGAACTGCCTCTGTCTCTCCTCTTTTAAGAAGTCAGTATTAGTGTTCCTAGAGGTAACTTTTCATTCCTTCTAAATTTTCCTCACCATTTCTTTCCCAAGGGTTCATGGGCTCCATGATACTAAGGGACCTGCTCTAAGTGTAGCTACAAATTGCACCTTTCTTTGAAATTTGAAATAAAAATAAAATGTGTCGTTTCAGGTTTTCTTCCAACAGAGAAGCAGCCCTGTCATAAATGCCATTGGTAGAAATGAACAACTGCAGAATACTGACTGGGGACATCAGAACACAGTTCATTTAAAGTCATAAATCAGTTACATACACGGGAAGTGCACAGGATGCTCAGCATGAAGCAGTGATGGTGGCACACTACTAAAATGTGTCAGACTATATAGTAGGCAGCCCTACATTGCTATACTCTCAAGTCTCAGAATTGTGGTACAATTAAAAAAGAAAGAAAATATCTTCTTTCATAGAGTAGAAGTAGACTCAAAATTGCAACACAGCACTAAAATGAAAAAAAAATCAGGGTAACCCACTAAGTCTTAACTAAATCTGGCAGTCTTTTAAGTAGTATGTTTATAATAGGGATGCCTTTCTACAAACAGAATTGTTTGACCTCTTTCTTGTATTTTTATAATTAGCAAAGATAATGAATCAAGCATGACTAATTTTAAATGAGAACAAAATAATGATTAAAATTCAAGTTAATTTTGCCTACAACTTTTGATGTTGGAAATGCACTAATAAAGCTACTGCAAATTAGACATTGTAAGACAAGATAAACAAGCGGAATGAGACTCATCTGTCTCAGTTGCAAAATGAAATTTTCATATCTATTGCCTTTATCTTTTTGCATTCATAAAAATACCTATCACATCAAACATTATTCCATTTATAAACTACTTTTCAGGTGAAGCGGTGAGATACAGGGGAACTATCTGTAACTCTTGACTGCTCTTTGGAGTTGGACTAACTACTGTAATACAGGCTAAGCCTGAAATGTTGAGTCACATGTATTTTGCTATCGGGTTATGATTTCAAGCTATGTCATGCTTGGACAAGTAGCCATATCATCAAATGAGCATTGTTTGAGGGTGACAGAGGATACTACTGATGATTATACTGATGAACAGGCTTACACTGAGTAAACTGGGATCAATAGTCACCTTTTTGCATTGTATGAGACTTCATTATATTTAGCTACTATGGTTTTAACTGTTTTGTTACATTTTGTTTAATATATGCAAAGATGCTAACATTACAGAAGCTAAATTGGAATCTGTAATTTCAACCTTTTCTCTTTACATGTTTCAGTTTTTTTCTGCCTCTGATTCTCATTAAATTTCAAAATCCAGAGCTCTATGTGTATAAAAGCCTTTGCACAATCTAACTTATTCTTTTTGGTGTCAATAATATAGATAAATTATTTTCTTACATAGTATAATAGATTTTGAATCACAAGATGCCTTTATCAATATAAAAACAAATTTTTTTTTTTAGTTTATGTATCTGGTTGGTTTTATAATATGATTAGTTCAAGAACATGAAGAAATGGTTGATAGCTCATGAAGAGAACTTGAGAATATGAATGATTAAAGAATCAAATATGTATTGAGAAATATTGTATGTGAACACCAAGCTACGGGCTTTTATACCTATTATCTCATTGTGTTCTCAAAAATGTTTATTTCGGATAGGTATGTCTCAATTTTTTTACAGAGAAACTGAAGGTTTAAAAAAAAGTTGTTTTCTTAAGATATCAGAGCTTTTTAGAAGTTGTTTTCTTAAGGTAGCAGAAGCTTTTTAGAAGTGGAATTTAGAAGTGGCATATAAAACCAAGTTCTCACTCTTTCAAATGTGCTTTTTTTTTCTTTTTTTTACATCTTTATACAGGTCACCTGAGTATTCTATAAAGCTATCCCAAAAACAGAAAATAAGAGATAATAAAAATTCAAGTTAGCCTTGACCATACTTATATATCTATTACAATATAAATTGGAGATGGAGTATAAACTGAAGTTATAATTATAGTATAGGTGAACACAATTAGATATTTCATAAATTTATTCAGTAAAAAAGAAGCCCATAATACCCACTAAGTAACAAGCTTTAACAAATCTTGCTGAAACGGGGGTGTCTCCTCTTATTGGGTTATTGTCTAGTAGATTTTGATGAGTGAAGTCCAAGGACTAACAAAGAGATTGGAAATATAAAAGCTTATTTTAAGTCAAAGAAAGATAGAAGACAAAAAAGTCTACACCCCAGCCCTCCCCCGCCCCCCCACACACACAGAGGGGAGAGTCTTCCAAAGAGTGTAACCACCAAAGTCCTTGGGAGGTGGGCTTTTAAACCTTATTGAGGTTCCTGATCTGTTCTTTTATGATTGGCCAGAATTGAATCTTGGAGGACCAATGCTGTTTGTCCAATTTAAATCCTTAATTTGAATTGTTATCTTGTGGGCTAGTGGGCTAGGGTCTCCTGACACTCACAGGTCTCTCATCTCCCTGCTCACCTCCCTCCATATCCCAGAAGGTGATACAGATGGCCTCTTTAATCCCTCCTGTTCCAGATCTCATGCCCTGCTTCAGTGCTTCCTCTTATCATCACAGTTCCCACAAGTGGATGAGGGTATGCATTAGTTAGCTTTACCATCACTGTGACCAAAATACCTGACAAGACCAAAATTGAGGAGGAAAGATTTCTTTGGCTCCTGGTTTCAGGGGTTCAGTCCATGGTTAGCCAGCTCCCATAAAGAAACATCATAGTGGCAGAGGACAACTGAACTCATGGCAGCCAAGAAGCAGAGAAGAACACAGGAAGAGGCCAGGGACAAATATTATATCCAAGGGTACAACCCTAGTGACCTATGTTCTGCAGTTGTAGCCTACCTGCCTGCAGTTATCACCCAGTAAGTTCATGCAAATTATTAACCGGTCAGTGGATTTATCCACTTATGTAGTTATAGCCCAGATTCAATGATTTTGCCTGTGAATACTTTTGCATTGTCAATGCATAAGTTTTTCGACGGGGTATTCTACATTCAAATCATAACAGGCAATTGAGGCAATTTATCTTGAAGTTTGGTTTTGATCTTAGAGTTTCCCAGGAATTTTAAAAATAATTCATCTATTTCTGCCAATAGCAATGCATATTGGAATCAAGGCACATCTGCTTTTTGCAGTCTATAAGACAAATTTTATGTGAAACCTCATCTTAGCATGGAATAGTGTATATTATTTTCAGACACATATTTTGGTAAATATTTTGTTTTGACACATGTCACTTCATCCTGAAGAAATAGTAAAGTATCTCTATTTCTTATTTGTTCCATACCAAGTTAGGCAATATTACTGAGCTCTATCCAGGTGGCAGCCATTTGTTAAGAATTTATTGTTGTAGAAACTAACATCCGAGGGTAGTTCTTAAACCATTCTCAAATTGTGGATGCCATCTACAGAAGGCAAAATCATAAAAAAGAAAGCCTTTGTAATAGTTTGGACTTAAAACATCCGCCCAAGACCTCGAAGAGAGTAGGCAGCCATGTTGGAGCACAGCTTAATTGTTGAGGAGGGGTCCCTGAGGGTGTGGTTTTGGGGATCAAATAAAGTCTCTTTTCCCACTGTTCTTTCTCCCTGGTTTCTGGCCTCCATGATGTGAGAGCAGAGCTTTTCTCTCTCCCTCTTTCTGATTCCTGCCACCATGCCCCGAGCTCTGCACATCTGGCCTGACATCGACTGAACCCCCCAAATCTCCAGAACTGTGAGCAAATAAATATTCTTCCTCTAAGTTGTGTGATCAGTTGTTGTGGATTGCCGCAATGAGAATGCTGATCAAGATGGCCTTCAATAATTATTTGTTTAGTTTAGATCTGAGGAGTTCTCATTAACATTTCTCTCAATTACTTGAGGTCTTTGAACTTGTTGTTTCTGCCCATGAGCTTCCTTTTCAGCCTGCTTTCTAGTCTGGATGTTATAGCATGTTTATTACTGTACTAACGCAGGGTTACTTAGTACAAATAACCAGATACTTTCACTAAGTAGATCTCCAATTGCCGCCAGTAATGCTAACTAAACCATGTGTTTTTTGTTTGTTGTTCCTTGAAACAATCATGTAGTAGGTGGTGGAAGGCTGGGGAAAATTATCAAATTGATGTTTCTATAACCTAGGAATCAGCTATTTGTTCTTCCTTATTTTTCTCCCAACTGTATTTTTACACGATAAGAAATGGCTGGAAGAAAAGGGAGGTGTTAATCAACAGAGACTGAGAGTAGGTCACTTAAAGGGTAGGTAAGCCAATTAAATGGAACAGTGAGAACTATTGTGTGTTCAAATTCCAAATTATGCTGAAGCAGGCACAAAATAACAGGACTCAAAATGATGACAAAATATAAGGTGGGAAGAGAGTCAGAGATGTAAGCAGAGCTAGGAAGGACAGAGCAGAAATGAAAGGTCACTTCCTACAAAACAGGTTATTTACAGAACTCAATAAAGAGATATGCAGGGTTAGCAGAAGAAATAACTAATAAAATGTAGAGGATGGTTTTTCCCTCCCCACCCCAGCCCCACTTGCCAAGGAGAAAATAATAGTCACATTTGTTACATAAAAATGGAAAAGGTGTTAAGAGTTCAAACTGCCTTTGTCAAAATTAATAGCATCTTTACACTATATTTTAAGCATACCTTGTACTAAGATGAAAACTAGTTTAATTTTTTCAATCTCAGGTAAACAATATGAATAAGCCAGATCATTATCCTGGTGCATAAGATGATTCAAACCAAGCATGTAAGAAATTTCAGATCAGGTGTCTTTGTGAGTTTTAACAGTTGTAAACAATCTACTTTCCTCTAATTTTCTCTCCTTGTTGATGATACCACCCTGGTAACCAAAGGATCCTGCAGTCTGTGGCTTGGTACAGTTCTCTCTGGAAAGGAACCAGCCTACAAGGAGACAAGAATTCATTGCACTAATCTCAGCTGACCTAGGCAATAATTATAAGCAGAGAGAAGAAAAGTGTGTTCTTATTCTTAAATCTAACATCTTTATGAGGCTAACTTAAAATGAGAAATTATGAGTTTTAAGTAATCCTAAAAATATTTAGAAAAAAGTAATACATTATTATTGCAGATGTTGATAAGGCATATCCATTCCTCATCTCCATATTGATAAAATTCTTTACTAACAACAAAGTCAATGAATTTAATAAGCTCTATTCATACAATACCACATTTTGAGTTCTTTTTCTGGGCCAGTCAGGTTGGAGTACAAGATGTAACTTCTGTATTTGAGGTGCTTACAACTGATTTAGTGTGAGTACAATTAACTGTGAGTACAAATAACTCAAGGCAGTGATTTTTATATGCTTTTGTACTTTGTACAATAAACCCTATATCTTCAGAAGCAAAGATCAACAGACATTGTGTATTAGTCAGAGAAAGATTAGTAAGATTGCTAAACTAAAAGTTGTGCATTAAAACTATGTTGAATTTAGATAGGTAACAATAAGAAGAAAGGACAGTCTAGAAAGGTAAATGAAAACAAAGCAATAAGACCAAACATGAGTTTACAAAGAGCAGCCTGAGTACCAGCCACATGATGACAGTTCTTCAAAATCAGGAGGGGAAATTAACAGTAAAAGTTAATTATAGGAATTACTCTTAAATGTAAAAGAATAACAACTCAGGACTCCTATCACTTCTCCCTCCAATCTCTCCATGAAAAGTAAGAGTCTCTCCTCCATTTCCTTCATGTCCTTCTTTCCCCCTTTTGGTACCAAAGAAACGAGAGCTTTCTATCTTGAAGGAGGGGTCACATCCTATGGGAAATACTCCATGGGCTGGTAAGTTGAGCAGCACATATATTAAATGCATGCTTAAGAGATTTAGGAAATTTGGACAATGCCTCCTATCCCTAGTTTCTTTCTTGCTAAATGGGCCAAGAAGGTAAAGTTTCATGTTACTAGACATAGTGGTAGTCTTTTTGTTCCAATTTCTCCTGTGTGAGGAAAAAGTAACCAAAACTTTATGATTCCACCCTAGAAGTGAGTAGCTAACAAAGGAATCTAAATTAAGGGAAGGGGGAAGTATTTTTTTTTATTATTAAATATAATCATATTGCACAAGATCCAAGTGTGAACATGTAAACAAAAGTAATAAATGCAAATGCATGAATAATTGCTTTCTTTCCTTGGATAACAAATCTCTAACAATATAAATTTGACTTTTGAAAATTTTCTCTCCTAATCTCTTTTGTTTTACTCTGGCTTTCTTGATACCATCTGCTATCTCTCCCTCTCTCTCTCCCTCTCCCTCTCCCTCTCCCTTTACCTCCTTTCCTCCCTCCCTCTGTCTCTTCCTCTCTTCCTCTCCTCCCTCCTCCCTCCCTCTTTTATTTTATGTTAATTTTTTTCTATTTTATTGGAAATACGTGGAACATATATTTCCTTTAGTGCTTTCAGTGAGTTTCAACAAATATGATGTTCTTTCCATGTATTCAAATTCTATGAATATGGAATTTTGACTCCAGTTGCCATCTCCTCATATTATCTCTTACTGACTTACCTTACACTTGCTTTTAATAAAATTAGAACTAATAATCAAATTAGAACTAACATATGGATAGGACAGGGTAAAGGCAAAGCAAACTGCTCACCTCATGAGCCAGGAAGCAAGGAGAGAAAGAAGCAGTATCTGTGGTCCCTCAATCCCCTTCAGGAGCACACCTCCTAATGCCTAAGGATCTTGCTTGTCTTCAAAGGAATGGACTTCAAGGAATATAGCATTAATTTTAAGAGTAAGTTGTTAATGAATTTTTTTTAAAGGTTTAATTTGGAAATCAGATCTTGAATGCCAGCTGTTGGTCCTACAGGTTATTTAATTCTAGATGTGTTTTGTCTGAATTATCTTATAATTTAATGAACTTTTAAAAGATATATTGTAATGCCTTGAGGGACCTGCTCTTTTTTACTTAATTGAAGTGCCCACTACCCTGTGTTGCTCCACTAAACAGACTGCTTCATTTATTTCTGAGACTGGTCTGTCTCATAAAATAATGAGCCAGCAATGTTTACTCTCTCAAAAAAATGTCCAAGCATTTATCAATCCATTTGCAATTAAAATCAATACTTTTCTTATGGTGACATAGTTAAAAGCTATTTTTTCTCTTGAGAAGTTGCATTTAATTATCTTACAGTTGCTTCCCTGACAGATGGAATCTTCCTCACCTTTCACCTAATATATTCTCTCAAGCCACAAAAGACCTCTTTGGTTTCTAAATCTTTTCTGGTTACAGAAAAGATTTAGAAACCAAATTTTTCTTTCATTTCACTAGGCTATCCTATACTCTATGGCCAATATTTTATTGAAAGCATTGAAAGATCTCATTTCAAAATTCTTTATTAGGAAGAGCAAAAGAAATCTAGTATTATTAACTGTTTCAGGCATTCATTTATATTCTTAATATGCATTAGCTTATTTGATATTTAGTCTAATACAATAGGTAATCATTTTATTATTATCACTTTAGAGAAGAAACTGAGGCAAGCAGAAATAAGGTGGTATGCTTGAGGTTACATAATACATAAACTGTGCATGCAAAGTAAATTGAAAAAAATAGCTGAGTGTGGTGGCATATGCCTGTATTCCTAGTACTTGGGAGACTGAGACAGGAGTTCAAAGCCAGCCTCAGCAATTTAATGAGGCTCTTGGCAACTGAGTGAGGCCTTGTTTCCAAATAAAAAATAAAATAGGGCTGGGAGTATAGTTTTAGCTTGGAGGTAGAACATTCCTTATTTCAATCCTCAACACCAAAAAAAAAAAAAAAAAAAAAGTCCACATACATACACACAAAATGAAAATAAGGACCCTTTATTTCATCTGTGGTAGTAAGGGAAAACTTAATGAAAAAAGCAGCTACATGTATACATGTATTGATAAATATAAGAAATGAACTCTACAGAATTACTTACTTTACTTACTCAATTTAAAGATAAATAGTGGATTTTAGAATTTCTGTCTATGATAATGCAGTCCATCATGGGGTCTTCTAACTAAAAACTGGAATATCAATGTAGATATTGAACATTTTAAATTGGTACTTAAAAACTTAAAATTATAAATATTAATAAGATATAATTTGATGTTTTGATACATATACACATTATGGTTTATTTAAATATATGGTTAAACATACCTATCTTTTCAAATATCCATCATCAGTTCTCCATGGTGAAAACATTCAACATTCTTCTAGTTTTGTTTGTTTGTTTGTTTTGTTTAATTGTACTGGGGATGGAATCTGGGGTATTCTATCTCTGACTTATACCCCCAGTCCTATTTTATTTTTATTTTGAAATGGGATTGATAAGAGTCTCACTATTTGCTGAAACTGTCTTTGAGCCTTCAATCCTCCTGTCTCAGCCTCTAAAGTACTGGAATTACAACCATGTGCCACCACCGTTCCTGGCTTCTTCTATCTTTTTGAAATATGCAGTACAGCACACCAGAACTTCCTACAGTTGTCTAACTATAACTTAGTACCATTGATCAAGTTTTCTCTATCACTTACTGCTCCTAGTCGCTCCAACCTCTGGTAACCATCATTCTACTCTCCACTTCTATGATATCATCTTTTTTATATTCCAAGTATATGTGGGAGAATTCGGCACTTACCACTTTGTTCCTGGATTACTTCATATAACATAATGATCTCCAGTTCTATTAAAGTTATAAGTGACAGAGTTTTCTTCTATTTTATGGCTGAATAGTTTCCCATAGTATACCACATTTTCTTTATCTGTTCATTAGTTGATGAACACTTAGGTTGTTTCCATTTTTTGGCTATATGTGAATAGTGCTGCAATGAACATAGGAGTGCAGATGTCTTTTTGACACACTGATTTCATTTCCTTTGAATATTTACCCAGAAGTTGGATTGCTGGTTCATATGGTAGTTTTATTTCTAGCGATTTGAGAAATCTCCATATTGCTTTCCATAATGCATGTACTAATTTACATTCCCACCAACAATATATAAGGGCTGCATTTCTCCATATCTTTGTTAGTACTTATTGTCTTTTGATAATATTCTTACTAGAATGAGGTAATAACTCATTGTGGTTTTGATTTGCATTTCACTTATGATTAGTGATGTTGAGCTTTTTTTTTTTTTTTCAAATAAGTTTTGGCCATTTGTATGTCTTCTTTTGAGAAATATTTTTTTAGGTCTCTTGCTGATTTTTAACTTTTAGTATTTGTCTTTTTAATATTGTTTTTTGAGTTTCTTATATCCTAGATATTAATCCCTTATCAATGATGAATAGTTTGCTAATATTTTCTCCCATTCTATAGGTTATCTCTTCATACTATTATTTCCTTCATTGCACAGAAGTTTTTAGTTTGATGCAATTCCATTTGCCTATTTTTTGCTTTTGTTTCCTGTGTGTTTATGGTCCTGTCCAAAAATTCTGGCCCATTTCAAAGTCCTGAAGAATATACCCTGTGTTCCTATTAGTAGTTTCATAGTTTTAGGTCTTATACGTCTTTAATTTGATTGTGTGTGTGTGTACATATATATATAATATTTTTATATTTATGTATATATTTCATTTGAATATGTGTGGTGTGTGTGTGTGTGTGTGTGTGCGCGCGCGCATGCATGCATATGCTGGGGATTGAACCCAGACACATTTTACTGCTGAGGTATATACTCCCAGTCCTATTTTATTAATTTTTTATTTTGACATAGGGTCTTGCTAGGTTGCTGAGGGCGTAAGTTCCTGAAGCTGGCCTTGAACTTGCGATTCTCCTATCTTAGCCTCTCAAGTACTAAGATTGCAGGTGTGCACCACCACTCCCAGCTGGATGTAGATCTTTATCAGTTTCTCAGGAACAGTTGTTCATCTTGCCCTTCTGAGTTCTTAATTGTCTTATTTTCTTCTATTGATATCATGTCATTTGCCTTTTACCAGTCCTCCCCTTTTTTATCCCATCACACCATATAGATATGTATTTCTCTCACAAATAATACAGAAGAGAAGGAGCATGTTTTGTTTTGTCTGAAGAATTGATTTAGATATTTAATCTATGTGTACTCAT
Source organism: Graphiurus murinus (assembly GCA_004027655.1). Classification (NCBI taxonomy): domain Eukaryota; kingdom Metazoa; phylum Chordata; class Mammalia; order Rodentia; family Gliridae; genus Graphiurus; species Graphiurus murinus. The sequence goes on along the minus strand of PVLC010000620.1, from coordinate 152,210 downwards.
TTTGACAAAAATTTCATTCACTGCAAATGCTCATTGGACAATATTTCTTTGGCTATTTAAAAATGAATTTTCTTGTTTTATGTGCTATCAAGATTAAAATTGTAAGTGCTTTTACATTTGTATTACTGATTTTAAACGTTTTTTTGACAGGTTCTGAGTAGTCCTTAGTAAATTTCTGGAATGTTAATGATGTATTTGTAGATTTCAGGTTCAGTTCTGTGGAAATGAACTCATTTTTGTAGGCTGACAGTAAACACAGAGATGTGGACAAGGAGAATAAGCTCGTCGACACTGGAAAGAATTATAGTGATTCTTTCATTAAACCATGTTTGTTTTTAAGCACATAAAACAATTAAGATATAGAAAATCTATGTGTTTTTTTCTAAATTATTCCCATAAAATTATTCTTTAGACATTTTAGACTAGAAAATAACAAACTTTTTCAAAACAAAAAACAAATAATAAAGTGAATAATTCAGTTTATACTGAACAAAAAGCATTTAAAAAATTCAGACCAAAGCATTTTATCACAATTTTAAGTAAATTATACTTTTTTCTGCCTGTATTATCATTACATCAAAATAAGCAGTCAATTCAGTAAGAAGTGACACATGATGACAAAGGAGTTAATTTACCTTTTCCTTTTCAATCTGGCATTGTGTAAAGGTTCTAACAGATAAAAGACTGAGAAATGTACCATTTTCTCAAATGTTTATTGACTGTCTAACAATCACTGCATTTGGGTTTATAAGTCAAAAAAGTGTTTTCCAATTCTTATGGTAATACCTAGGGAATGATGATGCCATGATTCTTTCCTGTGTTTTGTAGGTGACAGGAAAGTCATAAGCAATATTATAACCTCAAAGAACATCTAGCTTCCGATAAAACAAAGAAATAAGAAAACATCATTACTTAGCATCTACTATATTCCAGGCATGGTTATTGAAATTATGAATACACAGATAAAGGACTGAGCATCTCTCCTCAATGAAATTCATGGTCCAGAAAAGAAAGAGATAAGAAAGTGATCAATAAAAAATTAGATCATTATTTTGCTGAGATATATACAGAATTAAGCAGGAATACGGAAGACAAAACAACTAAAACTATCTTGCAAGGGGAGGTTGAGGTGATTTTTTAAGAGGCATATCAGTATCAGTAGTTTGGAATTCAAGCTATATTTAAAAATTCGTCAGGTAGCCTATTTTTAGTGAAAAGGAGAGGATAGAATATACGGTGGTGGAGACTACATGTAATTAATTCCAAGGAGATGGACAAGCCAGAGTGGTATGTGAGCACGGTGTGTGGAGGGAGCCAAAAAGAAAAAAAAGTGCAGCACAGGAATGGCACATGAAATTCAAGATGAGCACTGGCAGCAATAGAAGTGCATAAGTGCACAAGTAGATTTGCATAAGACCGTAAAGGGCAAAGATTTTATATTGACGAGATGGGCAATGGAAATCATTACAAATTTTGGGTGGTGAAGAGACATGATCTACAAAGTAAATTGGAAAGATCACTTTGGCAGTGGAGAAAGATAGATTAAAAAGGGAAAACATAACAGCATGGAGTTATTGGATTGTATATTTCTGAGGAATAATAGATGCAGAAACTCCTGTAGACAGCTTGGACTGAAAGTCAGTTTTTATAATGTAGGGGGAAGATAATTATAAAAGAAGGAACAAAACAAGTGAATTATTGAGAAAGGATCTGTAGGTAGATCTTTGGCAAAGTGGTTTCAAATATCACTTTCCTTGAAGTCGTTTTCTAGTGTTGTTGAGATATCTTGAATTATATGTAATTTATTATTGTGCAACAGAAGACATTTTTAAAAGAGAATAACATGATGTTTTCGTGCAAGGTTGCTTGCTCTTCTCCACAGGGATTCTACTCATGATCAAACAGGAATGACTAAATTTACTGATGACTTTTTTTAATTCATTCATAAATACAGTTGTGTCCGTACCCATAGGTGGTAGATTGATGTGTGACACATATTTCTAGAGAAATAGATTTTCCAAAAAGTTCTCCAAAGAATTAAATATTGAGGCTTTTAAAAACATTATCTAACCTACTTTCTGAATAAGACATAGTTGCTTGACAAAAGAATACCTAATGCAGATTGCTTTCGTCAATACATTGCTTGCTGATTATATTATGAGTTCATCATGATTTTCCTTTAAGCCTTTGTCTAAGCCTTTGCCTCAGTGAGCAGTTGGCATTTTCCCCATGTGCTTCTATTTTTGTAGAAATGGTGCGTACTTAATCATCTGTGTCTATATGAAAGGTAAACCCCAAAGTAAACAGAAATAGTATATGAAGAATGTGCAACAGGATGACTGAATTACATAGCTTTAAAATCAACAGTGATAGCTTCAGGTGAGGCTTACTGGCTTAAATCCTAAATCACTTTGCACAGTTGCATAGGAATCCTTTTAATAAAATGATTTGAACAGTTTGCATAACTCATATATTCATGCAGCCAAGCCTAGAATCAGAGAGGGACTCCTCAGCTAGTATCCTTTTTGGAAATGTTGGCAAACATGTCTTGGCAAACAGAAACTGAGTTGATTGTATCCCAGAACCCATCACTGATTACTCAGGTGGAGCAGGTAGCTGAGAAATACCACTTGGTGTAATCAAATAAGCTCTACCTGAATCAGCCAACCCCCATTCAAATTCAAAGTTGGCAGGAAAGAGAGGATTTGTGCAATGTCCTTAAGAAAGTCAGCTCTTCCTTTGCAAGAGGAAAGCCTGATGCCAGAGAACCAAAAAAAGCTAACAATACTTCTGAATACAAACTGAATACCTTCCAAAGAGCAGTTGCATGTCTATGAAAATGACCATGGATATTTTGTACTCTTTTGGCAAGGAGTCTATTTGATATCAAATAGTGCCAGTGCCTTATTCTGTAGACCAAACAAATCTGTGATTTATTATATAATTCTTTGCCAAAAATATAAATATGCAGTTTGAAATGTAAAACAAAGAATTTCCTTCTTGATCTATACTTCAAAGAATTTTTCATGTGATTTTTTTTTTTAAAGAAGAGTCCAACTTGGAGTTTGTAGAACTTAGCAGCTATTAAATTTTATGTATCAAAGTATCAATAGGCTACTCAGTTAAAAAGCAATCCAAGAAACATTGCCTCCCAAAAATAGACTTTGCTTCATATCTTAGCAGGTGTAAATTTTTATAGTAAAGAAAAAATTATAATTTCTCTGTGCTGGAAAATAATTTTTTGTGATACTGGGGATTGAACTCAGGGGCTTTCTCTGAGCTATACCCCCAGCCCTATTTTTTATTCTTTATTTTGAAATAGGGTCTCACTAAGTTGTGGAGTGCCTCACTAGGTAGCTGAGTCTGGCCTCGAACCCGGATCCTCCGGTCTCAGCCTCCCAAATGCTGGGATTACAAGCGTGCGCCACCACGCCTGGCCTTGTAAAATAATTTGAAGTCAGAAAAATATTTGAAATCATCAAGTTAATTTAAAAATAAATAGAAGGTGTCTTTCTTGATAAACAAGTTGTAGTATGCATTACTTCAGTCTCTTATCAACTTGGTTGTAGAATAAGCAAGTTTCCATAGTTAGACTTGTGTCACTATTTTCCAGGAAACTGTATATTTATAGTAGCTACACAAATTCAAAATAATAATGAAGAACTGGCAAAGTTATGGACTCTCACATAGATAATGACATATATCAAATCAATCTAGATGAAATCTACAAGAAAATTATCCCACCTATTTTGAAAATTAGATTATAAAATTATGATGTCTGGATGCCCATCATACTGAAGAATCCCGTTATTCTGATGGTTTAAGTTTGGCCATCACTACATTTGGGTAGCTAAAATGGACAGCAAAAAACATGAGCCACAATAGGAAAAAACACTAACAAACCTGTTTCTAGTCTGGAAGCAATATTAACATATTAACAAGGTGGAGAAAAAAAATCTTGCCTGTTTTGCCAAAGAGGATTTTGCATAAGTTATTACCATGAAACTTTGTAGCAGAGCAGTTGCAGTGAACAGGTGTGATGTAGAAGTCAAGTCATTTTCTACTGCTCACATAAGGTATGTTTTGCAAACACTCTACCACACTTGGCAATGTCAAAGAATAAATGTACTAAATGCTTTCCAATATTTTGACAGCTAGCATATAGCACCCAACTGTTAATGCCAGTTGAAAGTCCAGGAGAAAGACTTTGATTCATTTTAAATTAATTTAAAAAGTAATTTACAATTGTTATTTCAAAGGGTATAAAAAAAATCCTCCAAAAATATTGTAACAGAAAGTCTCTGTTTGTACATACGTTGTCCCACTACAGTTCCATATCTCTGCCTAATGACAACCACTATTAACATCTTGGTTGTATATTTTCAACCTTTATTTGTATCTGTATGGCATAATTTTTAGGGCCTCAAAGTCAAGTGGTTTTATTCAAGATCATATAGTAAAAACATGTAATTCTCTTCCCTTCAAATTTGCTAGCTCTATGAGAAAATCAGAATATTATTTCTTTTATTGTTTTCATATCCCAAAGAGCATATTCGTGATGTTCAAATAACTTGAAATTAACCACAGGCACACTGATTTTATATTCCTTAGTTCCTAATATTTTAGGCAAATAACATGTACTCTATATATTTCCATTTTCTTGTCTATATTTTAAAAGTAGATTTACATACTAACTCTCTTCTAGAAAGATATGTGATATGGTGATGAGATAATAAAAATAACCAAGGGAAAAGTCAGTATATAATAACCTGATGCCAACATTGAAATAAATTTTAATAAAAAATTTCAAACTATCTTATATAAATAAACATTATCATTGTTCTTTGGCTTTAGTAGTTACTTCTAGATACTATATTTAAGATTACTTTTAGCTGTGTGTAGTGTTGTGTGCCTGTAATCCCAGTTCTTGGGAGATACTTGGGAGACTGAGGTTTCAGGCCAGCCTCAACAACTAAGACCCTCAGCAACTTAGGGAAATCCTATTTCAAAATAAAAAATAAAAAGGGCTTCAAGTGTAGCTTGGAGATAGAAGGCCCCTGAGTTTAATCCCTAGTACCACACACATAAAAAAATATTACTTTTTATTATCTCTGTTATATATCTTCTGTCATAGGAATTTAAGCATTGATATAAAATCAGTCCCAATAGAAACATGCATATATTTTTATATATCATAATTATATTTATATATAATTGTATATATTGTAAGTATATATTATATGCTTACATATTAAATTTATTTATTATTATACTTATGTATATTATATATACTTTTTTAAGGAGATAACCTAAATATTGGCAGATTCTAGGTAAAGGTTAGGGATTGAGGTCACAAATCACTACTAAAATAATGTTATTAAAGCTGGTTAAATACAGATTTTTTTTTTTTTTTTATGTGGTACTGGAGATGGAACCCAGGGGCATTCTACCTCCAGGCTTCACCCGGAGACATATTTTATATTTTATTTGGAAACAGTGTCTCACTAAGTTGCAGAGGGCCTCACTAAGTATCTGAGGGTGGTCCAGAACCTGCAATCCTCCTGTCTCAGCCTCCCAAGTACTGGGATTGCAAGCATGCCCCACCACACCCAGCTAGACTTTGTTTTTTCTAACTAGCTTCATCCATTGTATTCTTTTTACTGCTAAGTAACCTAACATTTTCATCATTACTGTAAAGCTCATATTCTAGTTTTGTTCTAGTAAACCCTGTAGCCTGGCATACTGTTCTCAAAGCCCCTCCTGGAGGTCTTTCATTATCTGTTGTCAATTAAAAAAAAAAAAAAAAAAGGGATTCACCAATTTAAAGCAACCCACTTCCACCCCTTCATTAAAGGACCATTGTGGTTAGACATTTATATTACCTAGAATCTAATTCATTTTTCCTATTTTAGGAATTGAAGGTATTGTGAGACTAATACAGATGCCCTTCTCTAACCTCAAAATCCAAAAATATTTCATTCACACCACTGTAAGAACTATCTAGAATAGCCAAGGCTTCAGCCTTCAGGGGGACTGGAGCTGGTATTCTTGGAGTCTGTGTTCTTCCATCAATCCCTTTGCCATGTTTAATGCTTACATGTGCTATTCAACATTGAAGAATAGATAGACTTAATCAGATATCTTTATTATTGTATGTGTTGTATTAATTTTCTTCACTCATGTTTAAGGAAACAAATGGAAAGAAAAAGAGTTTGAAAGAGCCATTATCTACATCAGTGTTACTAAAAAAAAATTTTTCAATGATTTATATAATGTCATTTTGGTGCAAATTTCAGTCTTTCAACCACCAATTCAGAGATATGACTGGGTCATTCATGTTCATTTTTTTGATATTCATTCAGTAATTTTGACATTGGCAAAATTTTAGAAATATTTAGTAACTAAGAGAATTTCCCTGTGAGAACCTTTTGGTAATCTATAGATTAGAGTTGCCAGACATAATACAAAACATGTACTTATATTTGAATTTCAAACAAGTAAAACATAAATCTTAGTGGAAATATGTTCAGTGTAGTATTTGTGATATACTAAATGTCATTCATTAATTTTTTTATTGGTATTCAAATTTGACTGGGCATCCTCTGTTTTTACTTGCTACTACAACTCTACTATTTGTGGTAGTATTCCTCAGATATGGAAGAAGAAGAAAGATAGGCCAAGCCTATAAAAATCTCAGGGATTTTTTTTTTTTCTAAAGTACATCTTCAAATTACTCTAAACAGTGACCCATTTTTATGCCAATATACCTTTAATAATAGCATAAGAGTTATCATGGAAAGTGGCGAGGGAACATAAATACCCCTTACATATAAACGCAAAATTCGCCTAATAGACATTATGACTCTGGTTATCATGCTTTCTTCTTATCATCTTCCTCTTTATCAAGCTAACAATGCTAACATCAATAATATAATAACTATAAATAACATTTATTTATTGAAAGTTTTCCACACAAAAAAACAGTTTTTATTAGTTTCAACTCTCTTTTCTTACAACCCTTACTGGACTATATGTTCTATGGAAGACCAAATCTGTCCAGTTCATTTCTCAGTTCCCTGAAGCCCACGCATTCTCTGGCCATTATTGAGAACTTGTATTTAGTAAAATAAATAAATAAATAAATAAATAAATAAATAAATAAATAAATAAATAAATAAAGTGAGAATTATTATCCTAATTAGGTAAATAGAGGGTTTAACATGCAGAGCCAAAAGCACAAGCTTAGAGTCAGTGCAGATACAAAAAGAGTCACTGTAGGTGGTTGGCTAATGTGTGAAGCCAGCAAAGACCTTGTGGGAAGCAAGGGACTTGTTCAAGGTGTGGAGCTATTCAAGGCACAGAATTTGTTCAAGGTGAAGGTCTAGATGGCAGGCACTTTCAAAGTGGACTGCACGAAACAGGAAGATTGAGCTGAGTTGAAGACCTAGGAACATAGTTCATCACCCACCAGACTCATGATGCATTCAACAGGTGATCTAACAGTAAGTGGTAGTTGTTCTATCACTTTCTTAGGTGTTTTGGTGAGGAGGCTATATCATTCTTTAGTCAAGGTGTTTGGTAAACTGGTTTTTCTGATATGGATTTGATATGCCCATGTATTCATATGTTTCTGATTTAATTCTATAAGTTCAGAGGTGATAATTTTATTATCCTGATTGTTTCTTATGATTGTACTATGGAGCTGGAAATACTGTACTGTTTTTTATAAGTTCTCTATGTCGAACATATTGAGGTTATCTAGCTTCCCAGATAAGTTACCAAGTCTTTCTGCATTAGCAATTGTATTAAAAAGTGGAGTAGTTCAGGTCAAACTGAGGGAACAGCCTGTGAGCTGCTGTTCTTTACGATACAGAGAAACTCAGATGAGGTCACCAACCTGCTTCCCACACAAGATTTTTAAGAGTCATATGCCAGAAAAAAGCACTAAAATTAAATATATAGTAATTAATATCACAACTCATATTGGGATATTTTCTCCCAAAACACATTTTAAATGACAGTTCTTAGAATAGCAAAGTTTTTTTTTTGGCGTCATATGCCATATTTTATTAGCTATAGTAAATTGCTTCAGAATCTTAACACTTCTGTAAGTAGGATAGGTTTACTTAGGTAAGTTATTAATATTTATGGAATATCCAGTATGGATAAGTTTATAGAAACTATGATGTGGATATAGCAAAAAAAATATACATTTGCATTTTTTGACTTTTTCTGTTAAGTGTGGAGTTTCAGAGATGGACTACATTGTTGGAGGCTGAACCTTTCAGACAGAAAATCAAATCCTGACGAATTATTATTTTTTTTTAGATTATAGCATGTATCAGTGTGCCTAAATAGATTCTGAAAGTCATTAGGGCAGACTTCAGACAACTATCATTTCTAGTAAATTTATAGAAACTCTGAATTAAACATTTAATGTTCATTTCTCAAAGAGCATCCTAATAAAGTCATGATATTTCTGGAGAGATTACTTATATATAATAAAAACACAATTTTACATAATTCTAATGTTAGAGAACTTGATTATTTTGAATATCAGTAATTTAAGTATATTTTTTGCTTAGCCTTACAACTTTAGTCAAGTCCCTGGATACTCTACTAGTTGGTAAATTAATCATCCTGTAAACATTCTCTTCACTAATCACCAGCAAAGTCCTTTACTACAAGGAAAAAGTAGACATTTTTAAGAAAATTATGGTAATCTAAACAAAAAGGTTACCATAATCAGTGTTTGTCAATATGGCTTCCAGTGAGGGATGATAGGTCAGCATCCTGTATACCAGTGATGTTTATTTTCATGAGCTACTCTTACTAAGTACAAGGAAGAGTGTAGTTGGACCAGTGCTTCCATTCAAGCTCATCTGAAACAGAGACTGAGCACCACTCATCTTTATTTCAGAGGGTCCAATGTACAGTAGATGCTCAATTGATGCGTGATTATAAATGCTTGGTCAAGTAGGCAGTATGAGTCTCTTAAAATTTTGTTTCAATTGGGCATGGTGGTTTATGCTTATAATCTCAGTCCTTGGGATATTGATATAGGATAATAACAGGTTAGAGGTCATGCTCAGAAATTTAGTGGGACCCTGTTTCAAAAAAAAAAAAAGAGGTGAGGGTAGGAAGGGGTATAGCTTGGAGGTAGAATATCTCTGGGTTCGACCTTCGGACCAAATAATAATAATACTAATAATAATTAAGTTCAGTCTGGATAACTGAATAATTCTTCAGTCATCCAGTCTACTACCAATTTCACTCAATATATTTTTAGAGATGATACTATGTTTTTTTCTTTTTGAACTGGCCAATGATTATGCTGTTTTTTTGCTCAAAGTTCTTATGAAAGATGACGGAACACTCCACTTTCACTTTTTCTACCCATAAATACCTAAATTATTTCTGAATTTTAGAATCTCACCTAGGAATAGAGTTGTGCAGGCTCCTCTTAGATCAGGGTTCATTAACCTAAGGGATCTGTGGAAGATCTTTAAAACATCTGAAAACTACCTCAGTATGAGATGCAAGCACATAACTTTGAGAATTTACCCATAAACATGGAAGTTAGGAGTTGTGGCAGAAGGGGCATTAACATTTATTACCTATTACAACATGCTAGTTTAATGCTACCTGCTGTTTCAAAATAATTGTATGAGATGGACATTATTATTCTAATTTTAGAGAAGAAACTGAGGTATAGAGAATATAAATCATAGTTCCAAGCATGAGTCTGCCTTTTTCTGTACAATATATAAAAGTATGGGTATCTCCATATTTAAGAAAATGTATTGTGTTTCCAGAAGAGGGAGATCAGAGTAAAGTCAGGGTAATTCTACTCCTGCCATTCATATTATGCTTGGATGTAAAAAATAGAAAATGTCCAATTTCTCTATTCCTATGTAAACTTATTTCATTTATGTGATACTATAGGATATTAGCTACACCAGACCCAGTTGGAATCCAATTAAGTGAATCCCAGTGCTTTAAAAAATAGGAAATATAGATTTAAGAAGTCATCAATTTAATTAGCTATATATAAAAAAAAAAGCACTTTTTCTCTGAGTTCACTTACATCTTCTCTGATATTAAGGTGCCCTGCCAAGATTAAGTAGCACGTTTCTACAGACTGCTAAACTGACAAACACATCTCATATCATGTTTTCAGGGGCCACAGATCCACAGTTCACAGTCCCAAAATATCCAAAGATTTATCCTCTTCTCTCTCCCCCTCCTTCCTCTCTACCCAAAGAGTTTTGGGGTTGGAACTAAACATCATCATTATCTTTCCCCAAATTGCTATTTACGAAGTTTGAGACATACACTTGCCTCGTGTTGATGATGCTTCCTATTCCCCCTTGGGAGAAATAATCTGATGTAGTATTAAGACTGTCATGAAGAATTGTTCATGTATAATTTATACTCACAATTAAAAAGCATTTTTAACCAAGTGTCACAACATAGTGACAACTAAATTAGACTGTGATTTACATTAGCATGTGCTGCTACTTGATTTAGTGTCACTCCAGAGAAAATGATAAACAGCCCATGTAGAGAAAGGCAGAGGTCTTCGTCAAGAATGTGCTCATTCCCAGGTGTGGATGAGGTGAGGGATAGCTGGAAACTGCTGCTGCCACTGTAATTAGTCATTAATTTGTAGAATATGCATAGCCATGGAAGAGCGGCCCTTTTAGTAATTATACAAAACTGCTCTAGATAGGCAGAGAAAGTATTTAATTCTTATTTATGATACAGTTCAAATTAAAATGATGAAGTAACTGCAGGGATCCTCTGACCCAATTTTTTTCTTTTAAATATGAAGCAGTCGCCGGGCGTGGTGGCGCACGCTTGTAATCCCAGCATTCGGGAGGCTGAGACCGGAGGATCCGGGTTCGCGGCCAGCCTCAGCTACCTAGTGAGGCACTGCACAACTTAGTGAGACTCGGTTTCAAAATACAGAATAAAAAAATAGGGCTGGGGGTATAGCTCGGAGGTTGAATGCCACAGAGTTTAATCCCCAGTACCGCAAAAAAAAAAAAAAAAAAAAAAAAAAAATATATATATATATATATATATATGAAGCAGTCAAAGCTCAGTGATTCAAGTGACGAAGTTGGTACTGGATCATGCAAAAAATAACTTTAAGTGCATACTTTGCAAATGCAAAGGGACCTCATGTCACACCATGAGCTAAAGGGTTTTGAAGGATTTGTGCGTGTATTTTGAGTGAACCTGGCAAAAGTTGATTTTTAAATAGAAATTTTAAGAATAATATGATATGTAAATTAACAGCCAAGAATATATAGCATATATAGAATGGATATTCCAGAGAGATCATATGACTACATAAAAAGCTCCACATTAGGGATAGAATATGAAAAAAAAAAAAAGTATTGTGAAGAGAGAAGTGACTGCAACATTGAGAGATGGGCATAATGCTTAGAAGAAACCATGTTTATCTTAATTTTCATTATTTAAAGAAACAGTGAAGCACCTAGGGACTGGTAATAGCTGAGTGAGCTCAAATTGGACTCCTTTTAAAATAACAACTATAAAATCTCGACATAATTGCTCAAAGCAGTCACTGGACATTGAGGAGAATAATGGGAGCTCTTGTGAGGAGTCCATTTCCAGAACGGGAGTCATATTTGTTTTCACTCTTTCTAGCCTGGGTGTCAGCACTGTTGGCCTGCACAGAGGAGTGTAATACCTTGTGGGAACAAAGGTTTGTGTAAGCACTTTCTATGGTGGTCACACAATAAAATTAGCTAACAATGCATTTCTCAGAATTTGTCCTCATCGTTCAATGATGCATAACTATACTTAGGTCTTTTTAATTAATTTCTGATATTTTCACCAATGAAAATTGTGTTTTTCTATAACTAGTACTTAAGTATTCATAACAAGGATATTTTTCAATTTTTCAATCATTTAAAAACTGACACCTTTTTCAGATTTCAAATGTTTTAAATCTGAACTAAAATGTGATTAGTAATGAAAAGTTACTACTTGTGTTATCCAACAGCATTAGGTAAAAGCTTCCAAAGTTAGTTACTCCTAATGACTACAAGCATTTTAAAAATGTGTTTTATCTCAATTCAAAGGATCTTAATCTTTTGGTTACATTAAAGCTCTATGTTTTTACAGAGTGCTTCCTATGTGAGTGAGCCAAAAACCCAACTTTTTATCAAATCAGCTATGGATCTGAAAATAAAATTAGAAAACTAATAAAAGTAGAGATGCTAGGGTTCTTGCCATTTTCCTAGCAGCAAGGAAACCCTTTATTTGATATATCACAGTCTAGGATTGCACGTATGAAAATAGATGGCAACATTTATATTACAGATTTCATTCTGAGAAAAAAATATCTCAGACACTGTTTTTCTGAAATTCACCATTTAGAGTTTAGCACATCCATCTACATAGATATAGCTAAGTCAGACATTTATGTATAATATACATGGAATAAAGATAAATGCTAGAAATTTAAATTTGAGAATTGTTATACATATGTCACCTGCTAATAGCTGGACCTTTTTGTCAGAAATCCAAAAGGAGTCCACTATGAAAAATGCAGGGCAATCAAACTAAAAATATGTCATTTATTGCATCATCTTAATGAATATAATTATTTTGAATGCCTTTCACTTTCATGTAATTTCTTCTACAATTCCATTATTACTCATTACAAAAGTTTTCACTTCTAGATCTTCTCTCCTCCTTGTGATTTTTGTCACTTGTTAAGTTAATGCCTACCTTGATACTGTGGATGCTTAAAATGAGAAAGCCATTTGTGTGTGTGTGTGTGTGTGTGTGTGTGTGTGTGTGTGTGTTTACTTTGTTCTGAATATATTGGGCATTTCTATGACCTAATTAGGCTAAATGAAATTTATGAAATATAAGATCACTATAACAATAATTATTTAGTGAAATGAATATTTTCATCTCTCAATCAAATATTTATTTAGAGCATATCATGTTTAGTATAATACATTCTATAATATAAAACAGACTTTTTCATTTTTGGTTTCATTTAAAAAGTGCTATCAGTGGTCAGTAATTTTTTTCACAAATATGTAATCCACACTAAGCTTTTCATTTATTTGAAATGATTCCCTAGATCTTGTGCTTGGTACAATTCTAAAATATTAGCAGATATGTGCTTTTTTTCCGAGAATTTTATGATCTGGCTACGGATATAGTACTTATATTGGAAATTAACTGGATAAATATTGAAGATAAATAAAAAGTGAAAAAGTAGTTGAGATCAAAGCTGTATAAAAATTACAAAAATCATATGGACTTTGAAATATAGAAAGAATATTATACAAGAATTTCATAAGTTATATTATCAAAGAAGGACTAACTAGAAGATTTGAATATGTTTCAAGAACTGTGGACTGGATCAAATACATAATGTAAAAGCTCTGAAGTTAAAAACTATGAGAGTGAAATAATAGAGTAGGATTTCAGATCACAAAATGCATAAAAATAGGTTAAAAAGATTGAAAAAAAAAAGCAAAGAAATCATGGACATGATTATGGCATGCTTTGCTGCCCTAAGATTGGCAATTATGGTCTAAAATTGGGACCAAAAAAGAGAACAATATCTGAAGATCCAGTGAGCATGCTAGGCCCACTAGAAAGTGACAGAGTTGGTTTTTCATAAACCAACATATCCTGCTGCTCACCCCAGACTACGTGTTCCCAGGAATGACATGGAATAAAATCCAGCAGTTAAGAAGCTACAGAGGGCAGGAACAGAGAGGACAAGTGTTCAGGAAAATGCCATGTTAGGGGGCTGAGACGGGAGGCCCTTACCAGGGCCCTCTGAAGAATGCACTTATTCTTCTTTAGAAACAACAACTGGATACCTCCACAAAGGAGCATCTACCTCTTATGAAACTGATCAGAGAAACCATCAAAACCAGCAGAGATCCAGGTGTGGTGTTGCACTCTTGGGAAGCTGAGACAGAGGATCACGGGTTCAAGGACAGCTTCAGGAACATAGGGAGACCCTGTTTCAGAATAAAAAGATGTGAGGGTAGCTTGAAGGTAGAATGCCCCTGGGTTTAATCCCCAGCACAAACAAAGCAAAATAAAACAAAACAAACAAACAAACAAAAAAACTAAGGAAAACAGATTAAAGAAATGTTATTTTTCAGCCCCCTCCCCCATTACCCCTCTTCAGGTAATCAGAGCAGTTAATTATTCTTTGAAAATGCAGGTGGAAAGAGACATCTCAGCACCAGATCTGGTGCATTCCTTCTTGATTCTTATGTTTGCTGAAATGGCAAGAGAACAGACTAAGCTTGACCAATTATGGTAGAACAGGCTATTTGAGTTAGAATTTGTTCTGTAATTTTAAAGTGGATTGTAAAAGTATTTAGCTACTTATAGAATACATGTAGATATTATTCAAGGTATTTACTAACTAGCAGAGACTTGGCAGAACAACATGAGAGTTACACTCAGAAAGAAAAACATGGAGTTTCATACCAAGTTGTTAATCTTCAACAAATTAATTACTCTGGGGAAAAATACAGTTGAATGACTGGATTTTGGAATAAAAGAGAGTTAAAAATAAAAGAGTAAAAATAAAATGCTTATAAGCTCAAAATTCTGACAGTCTTTAAGATTGTATTGGTATAGTTGAAATACAGCCTATTCAATTTTATTTAAGATTGAAGAGAAGGGTTGAATTTTAAGAGGTAATATTACAGAGGCAAGAAGAAACACACAACCCAAATTAGAGAGGATCTGGTTGGAGAACCAGTTCTTTTGGCCTCAGAAGTTAATTGGAGCCTTAGGAGGGATGAATTATGGGAGGTAAAAAATACAGAGAATGATAAAGTGCTAACAGAACTATTTCTTATTCAGGAGGTAAAAATAAAAGAGTGTGTGTATGAGGGAGAGAGAGAGAGAGAGAGGGGGGAAATCATATTATCACAGAGAGGAAGAAGTGGAGAATATTAGAAATTCAGGTGTCTATAAATTTGGGAGGGCAGTAAAAGTCAAGGGGAATGATGAATGCCGGGTTTCATCATCTTCAAGAGCAGATTCATTACATGAATGAGACGAAACGCATCACTGATGATTTGATGGTGGGTGAGGACATGCATTAATTCCATCAAGAAGGTTGCCTCTGAAAGCAAGAGGAATAAGAGTATGACACTTTGAAGGGACACAAGAATTGGGACAGATGATGTGTGCAGGGAAACAAATGAAAGAGACAAGCTGGCAATAGCTAGTAGAGCAAGCAAGCTGAGAACTTATCCAGGGGAAGGTAGGCAGGCTGATCATGGCCAAGGGTCAAATTTTAGTTACAACATATGACCCTTAGTGTTCAGCTTTTATTCAATTATAGTACTTTTATTCACTAGTACTGTACAAGGAAAGCTATAAATTATAGCATGGCTAATTTAGGTCTGAGCATTGATCATTAATTGGATTATGTTAGAACAGAAAGTGGAAAGGATACTTGTCCTGAGTAAATAGGATAGTTTTGAAATAATTGCTTCTAATACGCTATCATTAAGGTAAATATAATTACTGGTTTTGTTCTGAGTTATATCTTTGCCAGACTGAGAATGAGAGCGTATTCAGGAAGGTGAAACACATTATGTCATTCTACATTACAGTCGTTAAAGTTGCTCATGCAATCAGAGGTGACCAGGGAGTCTAATAAGATCAAATGAAAGCTCATAATCTAACTGAAGTGGAAATAGTTAAAAACTTAAAAAGAGTGATGTCTCCTGGAAATGAGAGGTCAAAACTGAGGACCAAAATTGTGCTAAAAGTCAAGAATTATTGTATGAAGTCATGGTGACAATCATCATAATTTTAAGACATTTATAAAGGGTAGAAATCATATCTTGAAACTCCTATATAAAGTTTAAACCATTAATGACCAAGATAAGAAAAATAAGATAAGAAAAAAGATAAGACAAAAATCTGCAATAGAACCTAGTGATAAAGTATTTTATAATTTGTGGGAGGTTTTCACCTTGAAATACGATCTGTGAAGGATCACCTTATTTTTACTTTTGTGACTTCAATCTAAAAAAACAAACATAATGAGCTTAGCTGCTAAGCTCTTGCACATGATGTTACAGAACATCGTAAATAAATTATTGTTAAGCATTTTACACAATATAAAAGTCTAATGTAACTAAGAACAGGAGAAAAATTCATGAATAGAAAGCTCATCAATATTATTTTACAAATATTTGACTCTAAGGTGGGTATTAGACATGTTATAATGGAAAAGAGTGGGAAAGCTAGTAATTATAGACAAATCTTTGAAAGGTCTTCATATGCATGCATTCATAACTAAGCATTCTATTAAAATCATTTTCTATTTGTTCCAAACTTAATGAATATTTGACTGCACTGCAAGTCATATCTATCACCTCATAAGTATTTAGCACTGAAGCAGTATACAGTTTACTACTGATTAAAATAATAGTCAATGTATCAGATACACAGAACTTTGACTCTTTTGTCCATTTGGATATGATTTTGAGATATAGACAACAGCTCTAATTTTTTGAAGTGTTGACAAGAATTATAATGGATTTTGACATATAAATAGGACATCAGAAATATAAGTATATGAATGGCAGCCTTCTGAAATTTTCATTATAAATAATAGCTCTCTCTCTTTTAAAATTGTATACTTCTTCCTTAGAAAGAATTAGTTATTAAAATCTTAATTTTCTGCTCCACCCTCCAAAATACACTTCTTTTTTTTTATTAAACCATTCCTCCTCCTCTTCATTTACCTTTTTTATTTTGTTCCTTTCAATGTCTAAGTTGTGTTCAATTTTTAACCATTTACACAAAATTTTTCAGTTTTGCAAGTACGTTTTGTACCACAAAAGAAAAAACAGTTACACAATAGCATAGTAGAGTGTGAGAGAATAAGTTGGAATAAAGAAACTAATGTGACTAACAACAACAACAAAAAAAGACAAAACAAAAAGCATATATGCATAGCAATGAAAGATAAATAATCTACCTTTATTTTGTTAATATGAATTAGTGAATTTTAAAATGTGGAACTGTATCTGCTTGGGATACCAAAACTTCAAATTGATTTCCTAATGGATTATAGCCATTTCAAGGTAACATTTAGATAGTATAATCATGTTTTACAACTATGATTATTTGTTCTTAACCACCAGATTGGCACCCATTGTTAATATTCATATACCAATGTTTTAAAATGGTAGAGTTCATTCTAGAAATGTCCAGTAATTATTCTTTATGTCAGTGTTATCAACAAAATAAGTCATTCAAATTCATACTTTGAGGTTTCTAGTCACTGATTTTCTTTAACAAATTATTTATGATATATTCCGGTAATGCTCAGAGTATAATGGCACAACTTAAGAGTCCCTAATAAATATGCCACAGACATTCTATCATTTAGTGAGCAGTGCCATTCATATTTATTCTGGATGAGGACTGCCCTGAGCAAGAATAAGCAGTCTATCAAGCCACCTCCAGATTTACTGAGGCATCGGGAACTAAGATTCCCTCAGTCCTCATCCAGAATAAATGAGACCCCTGAAGAAAAATGTTGATGAGAAAGCAAGGAAAGAAATAAGCTAAAAACATAGAGTACTTATTCATTGCAAAAAAAAAAAAAAGTTATTTTGTCAATCAGGGTTGTCATCAGTGAAAAAAGGTTAAGAAAAAAGAAGATGAGAGGCAGTTGAAACAGAGTTTCCTATTATCAATCTTTAAAAAGTCTATGCATATGCCATTTTGCTTGGATATAGAATAATGAATGGGACATCTCATTTAAATTCTATTTTTAAAAGATACTGTAAAAGAGTGCTTTTATGGTTCAAAATTTTTGAAACATTTTAATTTAGATGATTTTATAAAAAATATTTGACAACAAAATCCAAGCAATTCAAAATGTTAAACTTTTCAGTATTTTCAATTATTGGTAAGTAGAGAAATGTATTCTTTCAATTAAATCATTTCTTATAAGTCACCTAAGAATTGGCTCTTGATAAATCCATTTGTGGGTAAGATTATTAATTCCACTTTGAATTTCTGTTTAAATACTGAAAAAGTACTAGAACCAAGCATACTTTTTCATGGAACTGTGAAACATTAAATTCATCACATAATGTTTATTAATGGAAAAATCAAGCCGGGTGTGATGGCGCACGCTTGTAATCCCAGCATTTGGGAGGCTGAGACCGGAGGATCCGGGTTCGCAGCCAGCCTCAGCTATCTAGTGAGGCACTCCGCAACTTAGTAAGACCCTGTTTCAAAATAAAGAATAAAAAATAGGGCTGGGGATATAGCTCGGAGGTAGAATGCCCCTGAGTTCAATCCCCAGTACCAAAAAAAAAAAAAAAAAAAAAAAAAAAAAAAAAAAAAAAAAAAAAAAAAAAAAAAAAAAAAAACTGGAAAAATCACTAGAGAAAATCAGAATATTGCAGGTTTTTCTGCTAAGATATTATCATGGATATTTTATAAATATATAGATAGATTGAAGTTATACTAGTATTTAGAATTATAAGTCTCTTTTGAATTAAAAGTAAAATGATATTTGTCAAATTCTCTTTTACTATTTCTTGTTATAGTAGGTGTGTGCCTTTTTGCCATTTATTTTAATTTGAAAGGTCTTAGAAATCATTTCTACAGCGTGGTAGGAGATTATTCTTGATTTGTATTCACATCTAATGCAAATTTTCCTAAGCTCATGATCAGAGACCATTAACAGGCACAAAGTAAGATTCAGAAGTAGACTACAGTAGCTGTTGGGGGAACCAGTTATATTTTCTGAAGTGGAACTGAAAGTAGCAGATGCACAAAGAGAAAGAAAAGTAATTATGCAGAATGTCCCAGCTAATATACTGTAATGAAAATTGATGTCTGGGCCTGATTTGGAGAGCAGAAATACCAGAATAGTCTTACAAATGTGAATTGCAGTTGCAAATATTTTTAAAATTATTTTATTAGTACATTGCAATTATGCATCATAGTGAGGTTCAATGTGATAAAAAAAAAATCATGCATGCACACAGCTTTTGGTAGAATTCCTTTCACATCCCACCCTTCTTCCCCCCCCACACACACATATTAATGAAATTAGCTGCCATACTTCATGTATTGCCATAGTATTATTAAGCTATTTCCTTATTCAATCTTCCTTCTTCCTCTCCCTAACTTCGTCCCCTAAACCCCTTCCACTACTCTCCAGGCTTTTCTCCACATTATTTAAAGTCCCTATGTTGCCTATTTTATCTCTAGCTTCCACACATGAGAGAAAACATACACCTTTTGACCTTCCAAGACTGATCTGTATCTTGTAGATATGATAATAGGCTGTATTAGAAAACTATTACTTCTATTGCCACCCACAACCAGGTTTCCCTTGCTTTATAAATGTATTAGATACTTATAGCCAATTATTGGTGATATAATTTATAGCAAAAGCAAGTGAACAATTTTGATTCTAATGAAAAAGTCTTTAGACATAGTCAAAGCAAATTGTTTTTGCAGTATGATCTCTATTGGTTCCTAGAAATCAAATAAAAGATAAAAACTTCCATTGGTAGAAAAAGGATGAGAGAAATTTTAAAATTATATCAAAGGAAATAAATGAATTTTACTAACCACACATGTCAGCTATTGCTATCACAGAAACAGTATTTTTGCAGAGACATTAAGTTGTAATGAAAATTCTACATTTCTGGATTATATGATTCAACTGATTAAATACTGCATACTACATTTGAAGAAGTATGGTCTTCGCATACTAAAACAGCTAATGACATGACACGTCTTTTTCATCAGCAATATCTTTCAACACATTCTTCAAGAATTATACTGCTGAATCAGTGGCTTAGCTTTTTTGTTTCTTTTTGGAATCATCAAAATTTTAAATATAAAAATATATAGTAATTTTAATCCTTGAGTTATTAGTTAAAAGATTCAGTTCTGAGTCACTACTCTTTCTATTCTCATAAAGTATACGAAGCATATAAAATGACAAGTAAACAATACAAAAGAGAATAAAATACTAGCATAATCATAAAGACACCATAGACCAGAGACTGCAGAGGTATATAGAAATGGTAAAAAATACCATTCCATACCTAGTTAGGAATGATTGCTTGTACCAGAAAACTCCTTTGAAATTTTCTGATAATTCTATCCAAAATATATACCTCTCCAGAGTAAAATACAACTATACTCCACTGGTTGGGTAGAGTAGTGTCAAAAAAACAGTAAAATGAAAAGAAAGAAAAAAAAAACTCGCAGCATTTACAGTATAAAATATAAGATGATAAAAATTATTTAATGCTGAAAGGGCAACTTATTTAATTGCAAATGAAATAAGAATACACTTACTTCTAGAAAAAGTGAAATTGATAATAAAAACTATGAAAGTGTTATGTGGAACAGCTACAGTGTTTTCATTGTACACAGAGATCTGCTTAATTTTTCACATGATCTGATGTAATCTCTTATTTTAAACCCATAATCTGAAGTCTTAGCATGCCTACAAGAATCATTTCTGGCTACATTTAGATACCTATTACTATATATTTAACTATCTCTCTGAGTATATATTCTATGTATAAATATTAGTTGGTCTAAAGGAAAAATTGATTATCAACACAAGTTTTAAAAGATAAAAAGTTAAAATTTGGGGAACAACTTAAATTCTATAATTTAACAATGAGTTTTCTACTAAAATGTATGTTTGTGTTTCTTTTTCCCCTTAAGTGATTTAATGCCATAGGATCATTTTTGGTGACTTTTGAGCATAGGAGACAAGAGACTCAAGTTTTATTGCTGCTTGGCATTTACTAGAATTTCTAATTGGACCTGTTTAAATAAATGCAAACATGTCTATATAATTGTCTATACTTAATTTCCCTAGATGACCCTCATATAGTGTGTTTAATTGAGATGACTGACTATACATGGAGCTAAAGCGAGACTTCAGAAATGTTCTAGCTTGGTCAGGCGTGTTGGCCCATGCTTGTAATTCCAGTACTTGGGAGGCTGATACAGGAGGATCTGGATTCGAGGCCAGCCTCAGCTACTTAGTGAGACACTCCGCAACTTATAAAGAATAAAAAATAGGGATGGGGGTGTAGCTCAGAGGTAAAATGCCCCTGGGTTCAATTCCCAGTACCACACACACACAAAAACGAAAAACAGAAATGTTCTAGCCCTCTCTGACTATATAATATTGAAAATAGTAAAAGGATTATAGTGTGTGTGTGTGTGTGTGTGTGTGTCTGACTATATAATATTGAAAATAGTAAAAGGATTATAGTGTGTGTGTGTGTGTGTGTGTGTGTGTGTGTGTGTGTGTGTATAGTATTGAACCCAGGGGTATTCTATCCTCTGAGTTACATCTCCAGCCCTATCCTATTTTATTTTATTTTGAAACAGGGTCTTGCTAGGTTGATGAGAGGCTCTCCTTGAATCTTCCTGTCTCAGCCTCCTAAGTACTGGAATTAGAGGCTTGTACCACCACACTTAGCTTATAGTCATTTTTAAGGAGTAAATAGGCTGGACAAAGAAACACAAATTAAGAGGTTTTCTTAAGAATTTTACATTCATATTTTACATTTTATATCAGTTCATTCCTTTTGAATAAAGATTAATTAGTGACCACAGGTTAGCTAATTATTTAATTTTGATGGTTCTAAATATTTTGAAAGTGTTTTCAATGGAGATATTGAAACAAAAGAAATATTTTTAGATTTATTTGTATTTTAAATTTTCTTTTACCTTATATAAAGCTGTCATATTTTCCTGTTATAATTTCAATATTTCTCATGACATAGAGAAGAGGTATTCAAAGCTCTATTTTGGAAATGCCATTTGTGCAGAATAGCAACTTCAAAGGCTTATATATTCTTTTATTTAAACTGTTGGAAATGCATTGGAATCAATCATTCTTACTGAATGATGAAAGTATTGAGAATATAGGTGCTTTAAAACATTAGTTTGACTTCTTCTCTGACTTTTATCTTATTAAATCTTTGCTGTGTTTTGTATAATTGGCTTCTTTCATATTTTCGACCCAGAACTGAAGCCTCAAGTCAAAGTTTTAGGTAAATGAATCTCTTCAGCACTTCTGTATATACATTTTGAAGGCATTTTTATTTCCAACTTTTTCTTTGCACATTATTTTAGGAGGATATGGGATTTCCTTTTCATGGGCAGGGTATTATGTGTTCTGAAATTACAATTCAGTTTCTCATTTTCTATCTATAAAAGCATTTTTGGCGTCTCCCATATATCCCCTCTACATCCTAGCCCTTTTACAATCTCCAAAAGAACCTTTAGCCAAAGTATGGGCTAAAATATGGAAGAAAATCACCAGACATGTTGGTGCACACTTGTAATCCCAGTACTTAGGAGACTGAGACAGAAGGATTGTAGGTTTGAAGCCAGTCTCAGCAACTTGGCAAGGCTCTCAGCAACATATCAAGACTAATTCAAAATAAAATAGAGCTGGGGGTGTATCTCGGAAGTAGAGTACCCCGGGTTCAATCTCCAGTATCACATATACACGAGAGAGAGAGAGAGAGAGAGAGAGAGAGAGAGAGAGAGAGAGAGAGAGAGAGAGAAATATGAATATGGAGAAAAATCACCATTCTCCACCACACACTCAGAGAGAGTATGGCCTTGTCAGTACATGTACTAATGAGGAAGACAGAAGATTAATGTGAGGGGTGAGGGAAATTAGAATAATAAAATTTTTACTCCATGCATCTCACCAGGTTCCTCAAAGTTCCTTACTTACATTTTCATGATTTGCCTTTCTTGCCCAAATAATCAAGGATAAAGCTATCATTGTTTTGTCCCCAGAAGTAATTTCCTGGGCAAGATTCTGTGAACAAACTAGTTGCAAAACCTGCAAATGCTAAAATAGTGAGCATTCATGGTACTTTCTTGTTTTTTACCCCTACCCATCCACAAGAGTGTAGGGCTCAAGAAGTTAACCAAAAAATATGAGGAAGGTGAACTTTTTAGGTAATTGCCTGCTGACTTAAACATACTAGTAACTTGCCAATTATTTTAACAGGGCTTTCAAATATGACAAGTCCCCATACAGAGGAGCCTTATAATAGGATGTTCATATAAACTGAACTGTGTAAATTAAATATATATTTCAAGGGCCATTTATTTGTCAGCTTAAAGAGTGTTAGTATTCCATGTGGATTTAATAATCATCTACATAAGCAAAAGTTAGATTTGAAGTTTTTGAGACAGTTGCCACTCATTTTCTTCTTTATTTCTCTTCAAAGTTATTACTTAATCATTCCTTCCTACCATCACCAGTAATTAGATTTCTACTTGGAGCAGACTCATGTTTTCTTCATTTCACAATTAACAAAGGGCCTGAGAGTCTGAAACTTTTTCTTAGCAGTTTTGGTTTCTAGGTTAGATAGCATGCTTTATTTTTTCTGAACTCAAGTGCAACCTAAATTATAATCAGAAGCCTATGTTTAGATATAGAAAAAAATCCAAAAGAAGTGAAATTTCTTCC
Source organism: Graphiurus murinus (assembly GCA_004027655.1). Lineage (NCBI taxonomy): Eukaryota > Metazoa > Chordata > Mammalia > Rodentia > Gliridae > Graphiurus > Graphiurus murinus. The sequence continues at coordinate 128,650 of PVLC010000620.1, read as the reverse complement.
ACGGTTTCAGCATATTAATGCATCATATCTAAATGGTCTCATATGCTTCTACTCATAATGAAGACACACCTACCGCCTGACAGCACAGTTGACACTCTGTACCAATGTTCCTAACTCTACTGCATGCTTGTCCAAGTCTTGTTAATATTTGCTTCGGTGATATCTTTTAGCTGTGTCATTATAAGCATCGAAAGTTATGATGATATATTCATTCTTAGCATATGTTCAAACTTTTGTCAATTCATAGCAAAAGTCCTCATGGCTAGAATTCACTGGTCCCTTTGAGAATAACTTGCACATCTTATTTTTGTTATGCTGATTTCATATAACAATTCTGAGACAGAGGTTTTTTTAAACTTTAAATCTATCTTGATGGGCCTAAGTTGGGCTTTTGGAATAAAACAAAATAGGTATGAGACAGGATAAAGTGAAGTAAGCCGATAATCAAGGGATACAGTATTATGAAGTGTTTTGTTGTGACTGACCAAAATTCAACTCAAATTGGCTTAAGAAAAAAAAAAAAACTTCCAAATGTTTCTAATTATTTTCACACCAACAGACATCAGAGCCTAAACAATGCTATAAATCCTGTGGCCAGGAGAAATTGGAACTCTTGCACATTGCTGGTGAAAATAAATATAAAATGGTACAGCCACTATGGAAAACAGAATGAAAATTCCTAAAATAATAAAAATAAAAATATGATTCAGCAATCCCATTTCTAGGTTTTTATCCAAAGTAACTGAAATCAGGATTTTGACAAAATATTAGTACTCCTATGTTCATTGTAGCAATAATCACAGTACTCGAAATGTAGAAACAGCCTAAACATTCATCCAGTGAAATAAATAAAATGTATCATGTGTACACACACACACACACACACACACACATACACAACACTGGAATGCTCATCAGACTTTAAAAAAGGAAATTCTTCAATATGCAACGACATGGATATATCTCAAGAACATTATGCTATGTGAAACAATGGCACAAACATACAAATAATGCACATAGTTTTACTAAATATTTAAAATAGCCTAGTCCATAGAAGCAAAGAGTGGAATGGTGGTAGCCAGGGGTGGGTAGGGGCTGGGGAGGGAAACAGGAGCTTAATCAATGGTGATGAAGTTTCAGTCAAACAAGATGAATAAGCTTTAATGATCTGTTGTACAGCATTGTATCTATAGTCAATAATAATTTATTGTACAATTGAAAAATGTCGTCTTCACTTTCTTAAGCTCTCATATCCTCTGGTTGGTTTTATTTCCAAAATCTTGCTTAAAAACTCAGATATCCACTTAGCTCCTGGCTTAGGGACCACCAGTTTTTGCTGCTTAGTCACATGAGAAGAATGTCCTTTTCCTTCTTGTTCCACTATAGGTTTTCTCATTGACTCTCAAAGATCTTGTGACACAAGATCATTTCAGGTGTTAGCAATGTATGCAAACTTTAGTATGTATGCAATGGAGTCACCCTGAGCTTAAGAAACAACACAGTCCCAGTACCAGTGGTGAAGTGGAACCAGATAGTTTGCATTCCAGTTTCTTACATCATTATGATGGTGGAATCAGGAACCACACTTTTTGTATCAATTTTATTGGCTGGAGCCATCTAAGCACACACCTGGAAAAAGGCATTCAGTGTCATTTACAGTATAAAAAAGCAAATATGGATAAAAGTCATCTTCTAAGGAAAAACAAATAGAATGTGTTCTTAAAAAAATTAAAAGCCGGGCGTGGTGGCGCACGCTTGTAATCCCAGCATTCGGGAGGCTGAGACCGGAGGATCCGGGTTCGAGGCCAGCCTCAGCTACCTAGTGAGGCACTCCGCAACTTAGTGAGACTTGGTTTCAAAATAAAGAATAAAAAATGGGGCTGGGGGTATAGCTCGGAGGTAGAATGCCCCTGAGTTCAATCCCCAGTACCGCCAAAAAAAAAAAAAAAAAAAAAAAAAAAATTAAAACAGGGCTGGGGATGTGTGTGATGAAATTTATACCTCCTCAAAGGCATTTGACAATATTATACATTAAGTCGAGAAAACAATAATAAATATAAAAACAAGTAGGAATCAATGTATAATTCCTTAATGATTGATACAAACATGTGTTCAGGGAGTCAACATTCTTCCAAAAATCAATATTGTGGAGTCACAAAAAATATTTGATATTTAAATGTACTCTAATTTCTTAATATATTTTGCAAAGAAATAACTCATAAAAATAACACCCAAATAATAGAAATAAGTATAATATAGCATAAATAAATAAAAAAAACTGTATATCCTTATATTACCATGGAAGGCAGATAATCTTGACTAAATCTATAAATCAAAATCAGCATATACCAATGCTTACATCTTGCATTCTTTTACAGTTTTTTTTTTTTTTTTTTTTGGTACTGGAAATTGAACCCAGGAGCATTCTACTTCTGTGCTATATTCCCAGCCCTATTTTTAAATTTTTATTTGGAAATAGGGTCTTTCCAGGTTGATGAGAGTCTCACTGCTTGCTTCTCCCAAGTACTGAGATTACAAGTGTGTGCCACCACACCCGGCTTACTTTCTAAATTTAATATAAGTGCCTTGTAAAATGTGTCTGATACAATAATTTGAGGCATTCCATGTCACATCTAAAATATCATGATTGGCATGTACCTTCCTAATATTGCAATTAGAAATAATAGTATACCAGGGTATGAAAAGAGATGAGTCATGTTTTTGTACTTTTGCTTATAGTCTTTGAATGTCTTTTTATATACAATCGGCAAAAGTTTGAAATAATTATATACCAGTAACCAAAGCTAATATTTCACTTGGAGCAGAAAAAATTCTATAAGCTGACCAATACCTAGTACTCAAAATACTAACTGATTGTTCATCTTATTTTTGTTTTGCTTTTAAGATAAAAATACAAACTTTAATAATAAATGTATACATACATACATACACCTATTCTTTTACCGTCCTTGCACTAGCTATACTCAGAACACAAATACACATACACTTGACATATATAAAGCACAAACTGTTATCTCCTATATACGATTATCATTACCCTTGTTAATGAAACATGTCAGAGATTATCATGTTTACAATTGTGTTCTAGGGAAAAATCAAGGCAAATTGTCACCCAAATAAATTGGAGCTATGAATTTCACCAACTGATTGCTAATTCCAATATAAATCTGTTTCTTTTTCATGGTACAGTGCAATAAAATGGACTGCAGATAGTGATACCCTGTTCCATACAGTCATTTAAGGGACTCAATCTGAGAAATACTTTATCACCTTGAAAAGTATGATTTTCACGATCATCATGAACTTCAATATTCAGCGTGTAAGTGAAAGACAGGAAAAACTTAAATTGTTCAAGGTATTTGAAACACCAGCCCTAGGAACAGTGTACACCACTTCTGCCTCATTCCATTTACCAGAACTCAACCATACAGCCACAGAGGAAAATGTGTTAATGAAGCAAGGTTCCCTCAAATACAAGAAATCGTTTAAGTAGAACATAATATTGTCTCTATCATTTAGGTATAGCATATTCTGGTACTAGGACAGCAAAGTATAATAGTAGTCTTGGTTAACTGGAGTTAATGCAAGGCCAAGCTTAGTCATGTTTAAGAAAAAGGGATAGACTAAAATCAAAGGCTAAACAATGGGTTATGAAAGAGCACATCAGCTACAAGCAGGAATTACACATAATCCACCTTCTCCATATTTGACTTACCCCATTGCTTCTGTATGCATATAAGCTCGCACTGATCTGGTTACTTCCAAGCCACAGCATTGATATGCTCCTTGCATAAAGCTTAGTATTCTTACCATCTTCCCAATGTTTAATTTTTTAAAATAAGACTTTTTACATTGATTATGTCAAAGTTCATAAAGGGCATTTTCAGTGTTCTGTAAATTTGTTATTGCACAATGTACTGCTATAAAACTGCAGAAGAGATGCCGATGTGACTTCCCTCGAGGGTCTTGTTATGTGCATAGCAAAATTAGAGAATTTTTTTATATATAATTCTTAATGGTTTAGCTTGAAAATGAGTATTTTGAAGTGAGAACACCTTCTGGAAAAATCACCACATTCCCTTTTCTTCTATGACTGCTCATTGTAGCACAATTAAAGTGTTTCTATTGGCTAGTGAGGGTGGCCGATTGCATTTAAGTTCTGATTTGGGTCCAGTTAATGTTTTGCATGTTTTATGTTCCATGCATTTTACAATTGAGTTTAGTGGCATTTACCTTACTTATAGTTGAGTGACCTACATAACACTGATTTAATTTTAGTGCTATACCTTAAAAGATAACATCATTATAATTGAGAATTGTCTTGTCATTCTTACAAATGAATTGTATTGGGCTTATTTTGTATGTGGTCTCTATAAAATGAAGCTGTTGTTATTCTTAATACATATATCTTTAGGAATGAAGATCTTTCCCATCAGTATATTAGTTGGTATTTCAAATTACCCTAATTTTTGGCCAAATAAAATGTTCTTTATAGCATTACCACCAATTCGATAATATTTTCAAATCATTTAATTTTCAGTGTAAAGATGTCAAAGTAATGCTTTCAAGCTTAAAATAAATGCCCTGTAATATTGTTATATTTTTCAGTGTGCCATAATCAATTTGAAGAATCAAATATAATCAGGATAACTTCATGCCTATTTCAGTTTATAATAAGACCATCAAGAGATTCTGATCATCTTTTTCCAAACATTCCTGTGAACATGTGAAAATTTTTATTATAATTATCACATAAAAGATGTACTGAAATTATGGTCACAAAAGAGAATTGCTTAAAGGAGTTTTTTTGAACTATAAGACATTTTTTTAAGGTGCTTCAGAAATTCATTAGGGTACCTTAAGAACTGTATTCATTGAAATTAGTTGATATGATATACAACAGTGTAAAATGAACCAACTGCCTTGTAAAACCTCAAAGAATATCTTTCAAAGAGAAAAAAATATTTCCTACTTCACAAAAAAATGTGAATATTGGAAATTCATTCATTTTTGGTTTTACTTCTCATACCAACCAAATTAATTTTATAAATATCCCACAAAATAGAAAAAAAAGGATCTTGAACTCTGAAAAAGTTTCCTACCACTTTTCCTCTTGCCCCCTCGCTAGTTCTGCTCCAACCACATTGCCCTCCTTGGTGTGAGTATAAAAATCACATTTCTGTCTCAAACATTTAAAACTTGTGGTTCCATTTGATTGAAATACCATTTACAATCTCCAATGGGTCTTATTATCATTCAGACCTTAGCTCAGAAGTCACTGGCACACAAAGGTCTTTATCTTCCTTTAGCACTTTGTATAAATTAGGATCCCACCCATTACCCACTGTCCGTTCATTATGTTTTCTTTATTTCAGAAAAAATTATCACTTGCTATTTTTAGTTCAGGATAGTATTCCCAGTACCATAGGGGCTGACTTCAGTAGCCACTCAACATTAATTAAATAACTGAAAGAAGAATTTATTATTAAATGTTATAAAACTGTTATTTTTTAGTTTTTCAAATTGTGTTCCTAATTGTTAATAGAGAATGAAAATACAATTGATACCCACAAAATAACATGTGTTTAATAAGTGCTTAGCATATAATGGATGATGTTATATTGTTAACTCATCAAATTCTTGTCACAACTCTATGATCTAAACCAAGTATTGTTACTATTTTCTCATAAAAGATAGATATTGAGATCAGGGAGCTGAAAAAAGTCTTCCTGGTCCTTTAAAAAGTGACAATGGAGTTATTTAGATGCAATGGAGTCATTTATCATCTGACCCCAAAGCTTGCAGACCAGAATAACAGAGAAAGAGAGAGAGAGAGAGAGAGAGAGAGAGAGAGAGAGAGAGAGAGAGAGAAATAAAACTAATAATTATCTCATAAATTTTAAGATGAGAAGGCTATTATAAATAAGTGGATGCATGCTAATTGCATTCACTAGCTTTCCAATATTCCTCTAACTTTCTCTTTTATATTTAATTTATAGAAGAGAAATATGAAAAATATTCCACAGAGAATATGTATCATTAATGCACTCCATAATCCAGTCTCCTTTTTAAAAAAAAAAAAATCTCTATCATAGGCTATCATCTTCTTTTATTTTTTATTAAAATGTTTGACAATAACTTAAGCATTAAGATAACTTCTATTTGATATAAAATGTACTTTTTATTCACTTTATGTACTTTTTTATTCACTTTATTCAACTCCATAAATACTTACTAATTTTTTTCTGCATATTTCAGCTACATAAATCTATAGTATCTGAACAGTTCATTTTCTCATTTATTCTTCAATGCATCTTTTTTCTCTGTATTCAACCAAGTCTACTTAGTGTTCCAGAAACATATCCATATTTTAACCTTTGTGTCTTTACTTAGATCTTCCATTTCATTCTCTTGTAGTTATTCAAATCCTATCAATCTTTAAAAACCCAATTCATATTCTGCATCTCTTCTAGGAAGGCCTCTCTTTTTCCTCTGTTATAGATGTGTAAATGAAAGGACTGGTATGCATTTTAAGAGAATGCCAGCAGTACAAGTACAGTAATTCAGACAGCTCTCCCCCTCTCTCTCTCTCTCTCTCTCTCTCTCTCTCTCTCTCTCTCTCTCTCTCTCTCTCTCTCTCTCTCTCTCTCTCTCTCTCTCTCTCTCTCTCTCTCTCTCTCTCTCTCTCTCTCTCTCTCTCTCTCTCTCTCTCTCTCT
>PVLC010000620.1:32938-121812 GCA_004027655.1 Graphiurus murinus | reverse complement strand
AAATACTATTTTTCAATAAACAATCTGTGGTTATTCACTGTGGTTTCAGAACTTATTCTTTAACAATATGAATTAATTTAAACAGAATCATCTCCAGTTTCCTTGGATAAGAGAAAAATACATTGTTTGTTTGCCTGACTCTTTTCTCACTTGTCCACACACATATATTTGGGATCTTTAAGTCCAGGTCTATGACAAAGCTCCTGTTTCTCCTCCAAGATATTACTGTCTCACCTAGCATTGGGTCTTTTTCTTCCTAATTCTTGAGTTAAATTCCACGTATATCTCTTCTAATTATATCATTATATTCAGAGCAGTCTCATATGGTGAAGGCTGATGATCTGAGTTGAAAGTTATGGTCATTTGATCTTTGTTACATTTTTCTTTATAGTAATGTATAAGCATCTTGCACATTGATGTGGGTCTTCAGTGAAGTAAATAAGAAAAATCAGCTGGACAAGGTTATAAAATATGAAACACTAAAATATTAAACTATTTTCAAGTTAACTAGTATGAAATAAGTCTGCTTTTTTAGCAAAAGCTATAACACAAAATTTCTTGATTTTTTTTCTTTTAATTTATAAATAATATCGTGCATTTCTCTGACACACAGCATACATAAATTAGACCATTTTCACACCAGTAAGAGAGACATGCAGTAAATATGCAATTGCATGCAAAGTTTAACCTGATACCAACCTTTGATATGGTCAATGCAAGCTTTTCCTCCAGTGCATGTCAATATTTCTTGTGGTGATATTTGTGGTTGTGTCTTTAGGGGAAGGCTGAAAAAGTGCACATAAGTGTAGTCTGCTAGATCCATTTCTTCCCAGGATGACTCTGACATGGAAATAAATAGAGGCTAGCCGACTCCAGAAAAGGGTCCTGAAGAGTTCTCAAAGAAAGGAAAGGGGAGAGGAACTCAGCTCAGAACCAGCAGGATCCTTGGTTTATGAGATGGAAAAGAATTTTAGCATGTACCAGTATGAGACATAGACAGAAATTTATTTAGTAAAGCAAGGAATACACATCCAAGGGAGAATGAAGGCCATCTTGAGAATGAGTTTAATGTTTTGGGGGTTCCCAAGCCCCCTCTTAAAGAAAACATGGTGAAGGGTGGGCATAGGAAGGTATATAAGGATGACATCAGTGATCTCAAGATAATTTATTGGTTATGTAGTCACACTGTCTGATCAGGAGATAACAATGAAAAGTTTCCTATGGTTTTCTTGAAATGTACTATCTCTCTTTGTATAAACTATTTATTGGTGGGCTAATTAACAGTATGCAAGGTAATTATCATAGGTGAGTGAATTTTTGGTTAACTTTAAGATTCCTTGGATTTTGGGAGTGATAGTCCTGAAAGAGAGACTAGCATAGGGAGTGCCAGGCCTGGAAAAGTATGCAGAACATCTGAGTTAACACATCATTTCCTTCTTCCTTTATGTCTGCTTTCTACCTATTTCTCTTATTTGTCCTGTGCTGTCTCACCTTTATGTGCCATTTTGTTTGAATTCCTAGTACAGTGAGTTCACAAAGAATTTCTTCAGCTGTGCCTGCAGGTGGTTATTCAACTTCACCTTGCCATTTAACAGTGGATGGACACCCTGCCAGGTTTCATTCTTAATATAGGTCTAGTCCAGCAGAGTTATATTGAGTGTTCTTGATTGGATACAAGTTAGTAGGTATTCCAAGACAATATGTTTGAAAATCCTACTCTGAATTTTAGGTAATGGTAAAAATTGAACAAGTAGTTACCACTTCCCAGTTTACTCTTAGTATAATGCTGATTTAAAAAATAGTTTTGGCTGGTCGTGGTGGCAGACGCTTGTAATCCCAGCATTTAGGAGGCTGAGACCAGAGGATATGGGTTCGTGGTCAGCCTCAGCTACCTAGTGAGGCACTCTGCAACTTAATGAGACCCTGTTTCAAAATAAAAGAATAAAAAAATAGGGCTTGGGGTGTAGCTTGGAGGTAGAATGCCCCTGAGTTCAATCCCCAGTACTGCAAAAAAAAAAAAAAAAGTTTTGAATTTCAAACTATTAATGACTTCAATTTCAATTGTATATGTTAGTGTTATGATTACAATGATTAGCTACATCATCATTACCTTATATGGAAAAATCTCAGAATATCTGAAATTTTGTTTGAGGATATTAAAATTTAAATTTTAACTCCACATTATGAAATTATGGAAAATTATGAAGAGCATTGTGCTTTTTCATTCCTGGTTACTCTTCCTACATTTTACAACATATTGTAGTTGCCATCTACTCGATACATCATAGGAATAAGTATGTCTTTAAAAAGCATGAAGCTTAAAAAGCATGCAGTCAGTTAAACTAAAGTATAAAATTCACATTTTTATATTTTTAGCCAATGAAATTTGTTCCCCAAAACCTTGATTTTAGAAAAGTCATATTGTTATTCTCAAAATTGTCAGCTTTATTATTATTAGAAGGGAAACATTATCTGCTATAACTCTTTCTTCAATTGAATGCAATTGTATGGGGTATTTTGTTGCATCTAGTGAAAAATATTTTTATATATTGTTTGCTCATAAGATATTATAGAACTTTGTCTTTCACTTAATAAGCTTGTTGCATAAAAACAAACACATAGAAATAGTTCATGGTGTATACTCAAAATAGTTAAGGATGCTTCAAATAATACTTAGGAAGAATACAACTACAGGAATAAAACTACTCCTGTTTCTCTATCATAGAATTAGTATGCATAAATATTAATTGTATACTAATTGTATACTTTTTATGACCTTTAGGTTCTATTCTTTCAAGTCACTACTCTTTTAAGGTCACTAAAGCAGTTTTGAAACTTTATAAACGAAGTTGCAATATATAACATGATGCATGCCTCTTTTCCCAAAATCAACAACCAAAAGGTGAATTGTACTTGGTGGAAACCAGGGATTGTAAAAAAAAAAGAGAGAGATTATTGACTCTGTTCATTATCAACAGTGAACAGCTGCACAAGGAAGCTGAAAGCCAGTGGGCCTGCTGAGCACCTCTCTGAGACTAAAGCCATTGGCAGCCAGGCTGGAAGCAGCTGGTGACTGAGGTGTGTCTAAACAGCAGGGGTCTTTACATAGCTCTTCAAGGAATGAGCAAAGGACTTTAGAGAGAGAAAGTCTTTCCAGTGTTCTTAGCACAATTTTATAGGCATATTTCCTTTGTGTGTGTTACTTTAAGGATGAGTAAAGGGAAGGAAGATGAACATAAGTAATAGGATAGTTGGAGAATGGAACACAAGGATATATACACCTAACTTTAGAACTGCAAGAAACTTTCTCAATGTACTCTAATGTCCTCATTTGGCAGTTAAGGACACTGATATCCAGAGTAGGAGATTAAACTGTATCTGATCATAGAACACCAGAGATCTGGAATTTGTTTTCAAATTTCCAGTGTCTAGATTCAATACCTTTTATAGATGTATTAAATCTTTGGATCTGAAAATGTGATCTGCAGGTCAGTAGCATCAGGAATTTAGAACTCTGGGTTCCTCCACGGATTTATGTATTATTCTGCATTTATGAGTAGTAAACATGCTAATGTATGATAAAGGTGGAAAACTATATGATATGCACAGTGAGGGGAAAAAAGCACCTTAGATCACCCTTCCTTTGTAACTTTTATCCTGTTATATTTCTAGAGTTAGCAATTTGTTTGATTTTAAAAGATCACCAGTCATAATAATTTGAGTTTATGGATAAATAGAAATATTCCTATATTTCGGGTAAGTGTAATTTTAACTTTATGAAAAGATCTAGGTTCTGTCAAACTTTTATGAAACATTTAATGAAACATTTTAATTAGCTTTCATAAGAGAAGTATAAAAATGTTCATTTTATTTTCTAATGTTTTGACTGCTTTAAAGAGGTAAAGGCTAAAATTAGCCAAGTGTCTATAAGTAGAAAATAGTTATAAATAAATTCATTTTGTTAACTGATTCATAAAAATATGAATGGAACATATACAACATGTTAGGCACTGTGCTTGATGTTTAGTTTATTGGGGTTAATTGAAATTATTTTATTTTACATTATGATTCCACAAAGTGATATAATTTGCAATGGATATCAAATGAATCAACTATGGTAGTTAAATAAAGAAATGATTATAGAGGTAAAGTATAAACATTAACTAAATCATTTTATACATAATTTTTCTTTTGTTCTAAATGTTGGCTGAGGGTAAGCCAGTAGCATTTACGTGATATATAAACATCTGAATTACTATCTCATCACTCTATCATGTTCCTTAATGTAGAACCCATGAGTGGAGAGACAGTTTTCACTAACAGTTTCTCAAGATTAAACATCTGACAGACTCAGTTGTCTTTTACTTATGCAATTTTGAAGCACTTCCAGGATTATTTGTAGACTATAGTCATTTGTTTTCTTAATATAGGATTTTTCAAGCATTATAATCACCAGGATATCCTTTACAATTCATATTCCTGAGTGACAGTTTATATGTTTTCAAGTCTTGATTGGCCCACAAGAAGTCATATAATTCTCCAGTTTTATCTGTGGACTCTGAAGGTAGAGACCTTTGGGAATCAGTAAACTAGTATGTCTTACATTAAGAAGTGATATGACTCTAGTTCCTTGAAGGCCTCTGGGTGAGACAAGTTAGAATAAAATAAGATTATAGCATTGCTGTGCTCTGGGACTTATCATTGAAATGCATACATATTTATATAAATATTTAAAGGGTATTTAAAAAGCCATCCTAAAATAATGAAGAACAATAAGTGCAGATTCACAGAATATTTGAGACTAATGATACAGGATCTTTTTTTTTGGTGAGACCAAAGGACTCTGAGTGAAAAAGACCCTCTTTGTAGAGTTTTCAGTAAGAAAATGTTCATTTAGGTCCTCTTTGAGAGAAAAGTCTGTAATACCACAGTTTATGTTAATGGTTTCCTTCCCTTTGACTAGTTATGGGATCCAGTTACTCCTTTAATCAGTGGTAATAGTGCAAAACTGTGAAGTTGAAGTTTAACTTACCATTCCCTTGTTTTCTTCACTTAACATTTTCTCCCAAGAAAGCTCAACATGTCCAAGGCGCCAAATCCTGGCTAACCCTCTAAGCCCAGCAGCAGCATCTACTCTCCCAATATGCAAGAGAAAAACAATGTTTTCATGTTCTTCCCTGCAGTCTGGTAGATGTTCCATCTCTCTTTTCTTCAGGTTCTAATGACAATATCAAATACAGCAAGTCATTTGAACAGTGATACAGAATGCTGGAGGACAAATATCAGTCAAATTTATGAACTCAACTTTTATTGTCAAAATCCCAGTGAGGCCAATCAAAGGAAGAGTAGAAATGTTGAAACACACCATCTTTAAGTGTTATTTTTACATTTAAACCATGTAAGTAGGCATCCTCAATAGTCTCTGTGTCATAATATTACTCTGTCAGGTAATGGAAATGATAGGGGTATTAATGATGGAAAAAATCAGACAGCTAGGGCACAACAGACCATTTGGGGATGATAAACTGAGTCTACACTATTATTAGAAATGAACTAAGAAGGCTATTACTAACAATGTAGACTGATTGAACGCTAATTATTTTCTTATTTTTGATAATATTTTAATCATCATTCTTCAGGAGAGCACATCTAAGTAGAATCCTGAATAAGCCTAGCTCTATGGTTTATGGTTTACTAGCTTAAAATTTTCTAGGTAGGTATCTAAATAAATTTTATGGCTAAAAGTTTTGCTGCTTTATTGTTTTGGTAGATAAATGAGTATTTTTATTTTTTTTAATCAACACCTAGTTACGAGTAAGAAATGATAACATTTAAGCCAGAAATGAGCTTCATGTCAAATAGTAAACAAAGGTATAGCAATGATGTTAAATTAGAGTTTCCATGAATAATCTTCAGAAATTGTTCTGTCTATGGATAATCTAGAGTTATTGCATAGAAAAATTAAGGAAAATCATTTATGATCTCCAGGTTCAAATACCAGTTGTCTAGATTAGCAAAGAGTTTGCTTTTTTGATGAACAAAGTAATGTGCATGCTGATGTAGCTCCTGGTATTGGCATAATCAAATGTCCCTTTTCTTTCAAAAGCAGTCATTTAATAGAAGTTTGAAGACAAGCCAAGTGCAATATAAATAGACCAAGTAGGTACAAAAACCTGTTCAGTACTTGGAAAAGGTGTGGAACATCTGTTCAAAATAGAAAGTACTGGAAGCTAAATTTTAGGGTGTTTTTTGTTTTTTTTTTTTTACTTCAATTGTTGACATGTTTGTCCTCTTAGGATGTTACAATTTAAAATTGCAAAATTTGTATGAACTTGACTTTTGTGAGGATAAACTTTTTTTCTTGAAAGATGTAGATCATTTTCTATTATGCCAAAAAGAAAGAAATCTGTAGTGATTTTTTTTTAATACAGTTAGTCTCAAGAAATTATTCTCAGGTATAGTAATAAATCACTATGTGAAACATCTACTTATGCCTGCAGGTTAAGAATACAGTCTTTCCCATAAGAGGTTGTTATGACCTGAACTTATTGGAAACCAAGAACAATTACATAAAAGTGACAGGAAATATTTTAAAACCTAACATAGTGATGAAAATATACCAAGGTAGGACATGCATTTAACTCATTCATTTTTAGAAACAGTTTTCAGTGATTTTGTGTTTGTCACTGAGAGGAAAGTATATTCTAATGGTGAATAAAAATATGTATCGAGCTACCAGTTTGCTAACATTATTGAGGAACATACTAGAAGCCTCTCTGGTTGCATGATAGCATAGGTTCAAGCCTAACACCACATATTTGAGTCAAAATCTCTAGCGGTGCCAGATAAAAAAAACTTCCAGCTCTGCCTACTAGACCACACTTCACAATATAAGAAAATGAGCAACAATCATTTCTGGACTCAAATTTTTGGCTGTGAAGTGAGAAATTCTACTAGTTCAGTTACTTCCTGGTGAGCAAACTTCCCATTCCCCATTATAATTCAGTTACACTTGAAAGGGCACCAGGAAAATTTAAAGAATATTTGCTGAATGATTAAAATTTAACTTAATTTCTCAGGTAAGAATTTGGTTTCAGGGAAAGTAATTCACTGTTTAAGAGGAGTGTAATAAAATGACATTGAATTTTTCATTAGAATCACTGTTGCTCTTCTCATGATATTTTAGAGTCAAATCTCAGAAATTTCTTGCTTACTGACTGTCCCAATTTAGTAAGACTATATGCATTTTATAACAATTTTAGCTTTTTATTTTCTAATAATTTTAATTAATAACTATAAAGATATCAAGAAGAATCTACTGACTCTATAAAACTATAGATTTCTAGTAAATCATACAGGTTTGACTACAAAAGGACATGTAACTATAGAAGTTCGATTAATATGTATGCACATAATCACTTTTCCCTTAAATATCTAGTGTTTTACTATGAGAATTGGAGAGTTCTAGGGAAAATAAAAAATACTGACTTTTTACTCTGTCCCATCTATTATTTTAGTTAGCTACCAAGAAGGAAATGAACTGAAATTTAATAGCTTCCAGGTGAAAGTGTCACAACTTAAAAAGTTTTCCCCCCCCAAAAAAAAAAATCCAAATAAAGAATGGATACATCCATGAATGAAAATAGCAAAATAAAATGAAATTCTGCTTCTGTCAAATTACTAATATGAAGGTTCTCAATTTTAATGTCCTCTTTTAGCTGTTTTCTGACAACCAAACATAGGCAAATATTGAATGCACTTTTTAATGATAAAATGGCTCAGTAATTATTAAACAATAATCTGTCTCTGAATCTGTAAAATAGATACTTTCCTGAATAATTCTGGCAGATTTCCTTTCAGATCCTTGCATTTTTCTCCTGTTCTGCCATGTCCCATGTGTCTACAAACCTAATTATTGTTTCCAGAACAAAGACTCGTTTTTACATGTAAGTTTTAGAATGCATCAAAGATGTTGAGTAAAAGTTGATTTTTTTTCTTATTTTTAAAAGTTTTAAGAGCCTTCACATTTCTTTTCAATAACTAGTGAAAATTCATTCATTAGCTTATCACTCTCTGGGTGTTTTCCAATGCCTGCTTAGTTATTCCTTTGCCTCCAGTCCAAGGCAAAGTTGAATATGAAATATCTCGGGTTCCTCTCACTTTGTATTTCTGCAGCCATTTTTGAATAGAATTTCTCTGGTCTCTGCCTCTTATTTGGAGTTCTGACACTTAACTTTTCTACCACACTGCAATGACACGCATCAAACCAGCCAAGTTTTTCCTTGCCCACCATTACTGTGCAATGCTCCACCACCCATAAAATTATGATACAGTATTACTTGCAGGAGAAGTCTGAAGCACCAGTCTATATTTGTATCCAGTGTGACACCATAAGAATACTGCTTCAGTATTTGCAGAATAAACCCTTTGTAAAGGTGTGAATTGAAAACAATGTTAAATAAATACAACCTGTGCATTGCATTATAACCTAATTTCAAAAGTGAGAACTGAAATTGTGACTAAGCAGTAGATAAGACATGCTTGTTCTTTTAAGACAAATGCATAGATTCCATGCCTGGAAAATGGAAACAAAATTAAAAGCACAAATATAAATAATAATCTCTGTAAAGGAGACCATGGTATTTCCTATTTGGGAAAACTGGGGTGACTGTCCTCTGTAATGAAAGTGGAAGAAGAAATGAATGTCTTAAGACCTTTGAAAACCTATTGCTTCTGGATATGTAGGTTGATGTATTAGCAACTAAAATGATAATTAATAGCATTTTTTTTTCGGTACTGAGAATCGAGCCCAGGGGCACTCTACCTCCGAGCTATACCCCCAGCCCTATTTTTTATTCTTTATTTTGAAACAGGGTCTCACTAAGTTGCGGAGGGCCTCACTAAGTAGCTGAGGCTGGCCTCCAACCCGGATCCTCCAGTCTCAGCCTCCCAAATGCTGGGATTACAAGCGTGCGCCACCACACCCGGCTAATTAATAGCATTTTTAACCAAGGTTTTACACTTTTGCTTTTAAGAAAAGTCGACTGATTTACAAATACATTATCTCAAAAGAAGGATGCTATTTTACAGTAGTAAGGGAGAGGGGGAAATACTTTAATTTAACACTGATTTCAATCTCTTCATCACATCTTGAGATAATTAACAACAAATTATATATATATATATATATATATATATATTTATACATATATATATATATATATATATATCCAATCAAAGGGACTCCAACGAAATTTAATAATTTGTTAATTTAGCTGTGAAAATAAGTGAACTTTTTCCTTTGCCCTCACTGAGGGAACCAAATATTTATTACCAAAAGGATTAAAAACAGTTCCACTCAACCCCATAATTTCAGTCAAAGAAAAGCAGTTCTAGATAATTGACTTACTTGATTCTACAAAATTCATTTGCAATCAAATGTGTGAAATAAATGATAATTTGGTGTTGTAGTAGCATTAACTATTGAATTTTTTCCACTGATGACTTTGCCAACTGTTAGTTAATGTATTTATTCTTTAGATGAGATAGCAATATATTTTCCCTATAAGATACTAGAACATTAAGTCTGATATTCTTGTATATTAAGGAAATATGATATCCACTTTTGTAATTTCTTTCTTTCTATGCCAGTGAAATGTGTGAATAGATAACGATTTTGATTGTTTATCTAAATCTTATTATATTTAGAAAATTAGTAGAATATACTGAATGCATCCTGAGAAACACAGATGTAGTCTATTTTCATTCTCGTTAGTTCATCAGAATACAGAATTCTTCACATAAGGCCTCAATCATGCAAACTGATTAATTACTTTATTACTGGATTAAGGAGATAAAAGAAGAAAGTAAATAGAGTATATGCTATAGAGATTAAGAATTATGTTTTTATTTTCTAGAGAAAACTCTGCTTAATTAGTAAAAATATAAATTTTCTCATGGAAAACTCATTTATATAAATTTAAGCTAGATTATATAGGGTACAGATAAAATTATTAGACCCATGTCACATACTAAAATCAATAAATATAAAGGAATGCAACTTCATATACTAGCAACAATTAATGGAAGATGCCAGTGATGTTTTTATTGATAATAAGCTAAATATGGGAATATATAATGAAGTCCTAAGTAGACATATAGTAAGGAGGCTCAGAGTCACACAGTTATATGTAGGTGTGTTGGATTTGCTATTTTATTCTTCCATGTTCTTTTAGACAAATCACTTGTTTAAATCACTGTTACTTCCTCTCTAAAAACAGTGCTGGTTTCATCTACTTTATATGTTTATTATGAGAATAGATTGAAACATACAAAAGCACACTGCTAATCATGTATAGTGTATTCATTAAATGTATCTCATTATTACCGATGGCAAAAACCAGAGGAAATAGATCAAATTCTTTTGCCTCAAGAAAGGCAAATAGAAATATAGGCATGCTTATGGCAACTTTTGAAACTATTGTTAACCTAAAAAAGGGAATGGAAAGAAAAATGTTGTATTAAGAGCAACATTCATATCTATTTTTTTTAATTCTCAAGGAGTAGCATTTATTATCTTATTGAATTAATGACTCATATAAATAAATGACCAAGAAAGGAATAGGAAGTTAGGTTGACTATATAAATATAATATGTATTTATTTATATATATAAATGTATATGCATATGTATATTTATATGTATATATAAATACAATAATATAGAACTCTAGAAGATTTATACAGGTGAAAAGAGATGTACATGCTAACTGCACTAGGAGATATAGTAGGGAGTAAACCAGTCTTATAGCTATATTTCAATTGCAATAAACCAACCCATATATGTATGATAAGAAAATTCATAATCACTTATTAAGAATGTTATCTCATCAAATTAACAAAATTTTTAAATAACTTGAATATTGATAAAATTGTCAGCGATTGATGAGTGAAAAAATTTAAAAATGAAAAATTAAATCAAGATTTAATAATGGGAGTCTTAATATACAGTATGTCAGGATAAATTAGAATTCACATGTACTTAACTATAGTAAGGAACTTAATAATACATGTATTTGTGTATAAACCTAGTTTCTTACTCAGCTTTCTGGCTCTATAACAAATACCTGAGATAATGAACTTAAAAAGAGAAAAGGTAAATTTTGGCTTATGGTTTTAGAGGATTCAGAACATGACTGTTTAGCCTTGTTGCTTTGGGCAAGACAGCACGTGGTGGTGGAAGCATGTAATGAAGCAAATTGCTCACCTCATGGCCAAGAAGCCAAAGAAAGAGGAAAGTAAAAGGGCTGAATTTTACAGTTCTCTTCTAAGGCACACTCCTAATTCCCGAAAAAGACCTCTTACTGGGCCCCACACCTTAAAGTTTGTACCATCTCCCAAGAATGCCTCTCTAAAATTTCCAACACATGCATCTTTGGATGAAATTTAAGATGCAAACTATAGCACCCTAAGAACCACTATGGGTTTGGAAAGAATTGCGGATGATGGTTAAGTAAAACTGTCATGCATAACAATCTCTCTGTATCCTGAATGAAGCTTGACTTAGTGTTGAAGGTATTCATCGGATAACTCTTGGCCTTACACATGCTGCATATTGGTTTTCCACAAGTACCATTTGATCCTTATCCTTTTGTTAAAATACTTAGCATATGTAATACTTAGAAACCATTAACCTTGCAATCAAGCCCTTTCACCCTGGACATTCTTTCCTGGAAATAGGATATGTTTCCTCCTTTATGTGAGATTTAAGTTTCTATAAGATGCCAAGCATTATAGGAAAAAAAAAAAATGCCTTTGTAACTTTGACAGTGGGGGAGCACTTTAAAGCCAGGCAGCCTTTATATTTTTATTTTTGGGTAAATGCCAAGTGTATCAACCCTACAGTCTGAGTCTCCACCACTACTCTGAGGAAGTTCTTTATCTGATTGATCCTTCAGCTGGCCAAGCTACTTTTGTTAGAGCTTGGCAGGTTTTCCTATCTTTGAGAAGAAACCTGATTCAAGTAGGTAGACTCCCTACCTACTTTTATGGCTCTTCACACTCTATAAAGAATTCATTGACATTCTTGCTTCAAGCTGGCAGATTTTTTTTTCCACTGGAGACCATTCTAAGCAAAATTTCACAAAAAACCGTGTATGATGCTATTTGCGAGTTCTTAAGAATGTTATGTGAGAAATCTGTCACTTTTATATAGATGGTATTCAGTAAACATTTACAGAAAAGAAGGACATTAAACAGGCAGGAAGAGAGAGACAAGAGAGGCATATATCGAAGAGAGAAAAAAATGAATGGAGACTTAAAGATACATATTACACAATATATAAAGTCTATATTCTAACTTTTTGTGGCTTCTTTTTCTTTTTTTCAGGGACTAAGGATAGAATGCAAAGGCATTCTACCTCTGACCTACACTCTCAGCTCTTTTATATTTATCTTCTTATTCTGAAACAGGATCTCACTATGTTGCTAAGGGTCTCTCTAAGTTGATGAGAGTCTCACTAAATTGCTGACTCTGGCTTGGAATCTGCAATCTTCCTATCTTAGCTTCCCAAGTATTGAGGCTACAGGTGTGAATTGCTATGCCTGACTTTTTATGGCCATAAAAGTTGTTTTTGCTCAGAGCTGCTTAGGAAATATTTGAACTCTTTAGGGACATTTTTATTTATTGGTTTATGCTATGAGAGAGAGAGAGAGAGAGAGAGAGAGAGACAGACAGACAGACAGACAGACAGACAGACACACTATGGATTTAACTCAGGGGCATTCTACCTTGGAGCTATATTCCCAGCCCCTAGCCTCACTTTTATTTTGAAACAGTTTCACTAATTTGCAGAGGCTGGCCTTGAACCTGAGATCCTCCTGTCTCAGCCCCCCAAGTACTAGAATTGCAGGCATGTGGGACCACCTCCAACTTATGCTACAGAAGTTTTAACATACATAAGACAATGAATAAAAACATAAAATAGCTTATAAAATTGTAAAGACAGAAAAATGAGATGAGGAGATATAATATATGAATAATTACAAGCTTGGTATAAAAATATGTGTGTCATTTAGTCATGATATTTTGTATTTCTCTATTTTTATTATTAAACTATTAATTCCTACTCTACCTTTTGTCTTAAACAAAAGCACTTTGCAAGGTAAGTTTTGTTTAGATTACAATTACTATTATTTAGCTTCATTCTGATGCAGCAATCCTAAACAATTTGTAGGCTAGTTGACCTTATTGGGGAAAACACTTCTGTCCATTGAAGTATTTCATTCCTGGGTCTGTTCATCAGCCATCTGCCCAATGATTCTAGATTAATTAGTAGAATGATGGATGAGAATTTTTGTTTGTCTTCACCTAGAAGGCCTTGTTTTCAAGAGATGGACAGAATAGGCTACATCTAGGAGCCCGTGTGCAATCCACTGAGATACTGAGGAAGGACGAAGTTTCCTGCATGCAGCCATCGCAGAATCTACATCTCCCACAGGATCTAGAATCCTGCCCTTGCTTATGAACGACTCACTGGCCTCAAGAGTCCATTATGGTGGATGCCGGTAGGAGGAACCTGGATATTTGGTTATGACTTAGTTCAGAATTCTATGTCAGAGTAAACCATAGGCGAGATGCTCATCATGGTCCAACTCTTAAAACCAATACCCACGTGAGATTAAAGACTAACAGCCTGTGTTCTGAAAGCAGAGACTTATTCACTGGTATGCGGTATAAAAAAGATTGTTAAAAAGTGGTGTTGTAAATTTTCCATAAGTTCATTTTTTCCATACTTGCACTCCAGGAAGTAGGATAGTTATTTTATCATCTGGTGCCCTTCTGAAGTAATCAGGAGGGGGAAAGAAAGCAATGAAGTTAACTTCATTGATCAATTTAGCTTCTGCAATATTCCAAACATAGGCTCTTAAGCTGTAAAAGGTAGCTGAATTATTCTCATGTTGGGTTATTCTCAAGTCCAAGCACATCAGTAAGTCAAGACATAATGCTCCTTTCCCTCGAGGCATCAGACTTCATCTGTAAGCGAGGTTCAGTGTCTGAACAACTCCCTTTCCTTAACAGGTGAGGCTGGGTGGCCTTCTCATCAGTGCCATTCCCCAAGGATCGCTCTATCACAAATGGAAGTCAACTTCACTTGGATTCATTTGCTTCTAAGATTCTCAAGTGAGAAATGGAATTTTACTGCTGTTTGCCAAAGTTGTTCTTGAATGTTAACACAGCAAAGTTTACTAACACTGGAAATTAAAATAGTCTTACTCTTCTTGGCACTTTCTGATAAGTAGCCATCTATATTTGTCTCTTTTACTTAAAGTGTGCAATCTAAATGTAGACTTATTTGATCAGCTAACCCTCCAATTCTTTTCCCCAAGGCAATGCAATTGTAAAAAGGCTTAAGAAATTCTCTGTGATAGCTTTCTACTTGACTTCATCTGAATATGCTGGTCTTCTTGCTCTCAATCTTTCATGGTCTTTTTGCTTTCTCAATAGAAAGATCTGAGAACTAAAAGAAATAGCAGAGAATTACTGTGAGGCAATGTTATAATTGAAGTTCAAACCTATGGACATATATATATATTATTTTTGTGTTAGGGATTGAACTCGGGCATTCTGTGTCTGAGCTAGAGCCACAGACCTATTTTATTTTTTATTTAGAAACAGATTTTCATTAAGTTGCTGAGGCTGGCCTCAAATTTATGATACTCCTATCTCAGCCTCCCAAGTATTGAGATTGTAGGCATGAACAGCTGGTCCATGGATATAATTTTATTGTCCACTCAGGATATCTACAGATATTTTCATACTACATATTGACTTTTTGTTTTGTTCTGTTTTAAGGTAGGTTACTTTTAACAACTTTAATGCTTAAGGAGGGACTATTCAGAATAATGCACCTAGAACCCATTTTGTTATAATCATTAAATTGCAAAGATTATATGATTTTCTTCTTTATATATGAACCTGCTAAATGAATTAGTTTTCTTCTCTAATTCCATATGAAAGAATAATACTTATAGAAATTATACAATCACATAGTATAACCTAAACTGAATTATAATAGGACTTGGCCTAGTAGAAGGAAAATCTTTTTGAGAATCTATGTGTAACAATTTATAAGCAGTGATGCTGAAAATCAAATGGTAAGAAAAATATTTATAATTAAAAATGTGTTGTAGCATCCAAACACACAATAAAACATCCCTTAAAGGATGCATAATTTAGATTTATAATTTAGAAGACTTGCTAACGGACATTTATGAATTGTAATACTCATCCCTAATTGTTAATTTTAGCTTTTTACAATTTTAGGGAAACCATTCATATGCAACCATGTGTTGGAATTAGAAGAAATTTATTCAGCAAAAACATATTAAGTGCCTACAGTACTCAGTTAAACAAATGCATCCACAAGTACTTAAATTTTAAAAGCCTTGAATGAGATTAATTTTAGGTTTTCTTATTTGGCCTCCAATGAAATATTTGGTCAGAGACTTTGTATCCTTCACAATAAAATGAGAATGGTGGATAAGGTGATTTCTAATGGCATTTTTAGAGAAAAAGTATTATTCTATAATCTTGTGACTTGGTCAAAAGCGTGTGACCTTGTGAGGCTTTTAAATATATTTATTGATTCGATACATGTCAGAAATAAATTTCTAATCTTTCTTAGACAGATCAGAGGCTTATAAGTTACCTTCTGGCTGTGAGAGGGAAAATGAGCCATCTTATAAATTTCTACCAATCTTTTACTCATCTTTTCTAAGATCTAAAGTATAATCAATTTTAACACTGAAAACGAATTTAGTCTTGCACTATGCAAAGATATTAAGAAAGTTATAAAATCCCTTGTGTTTACTAATTTGTCTTTTGCTGAAACTAATTGATAAATAAGGACATCAGTTAAGTCCCCTGCTATCTATTGCCTCATAATATTTATATGTTTCTTTCCCTAAAGCCTGTTATAAATTCCCTTTCAAGAATTTCTTGTACAGGAAGAATATATAAAATATTAGTGGTAGCACAATGTTTGCAGAATCACAATACCTAGGTAAACGCCTCCTGAGAAAGCGACTGGAATGAGCTCTATTATTCAGACTGTGAAATTTCTGTAAGTACCTGAACTCACAAGTGTTTATTTGAACAGCATGTTTAAAGAACATAAAATTTCCCCTTTACAACCAACTCTCCAGACACTTATGTGTTGATATGTAGATTCTAAAATTTATATCAAAAAGCATCATTGAAACAGATGCTGGTAATATAATTGGCCAAAAATTTGCATGAACAATGACTCTTGAGTGTGCATTCCAGCATTTGTATGCTCAGCAAGAGCTACTTATGGGGATAGTCTGACCTGTTTAGAATTCCTATTTTTCTTTCTCAAAGGTTTTAAGGTATAAGAGAAGATTAGTAGCTGCTAGATTAAGAGAGAGAGAGAGAGAGAGAGAGAGAGAGAGAAGCAGCAATACAGTGAAGAGTATTGTGAATATACAAATCTGACATGACTCCCAAGTGGGAAATAAGGGAAATAAAATCAAGTTGAGAATCAATGTCTATTGATTCATCTATTCATTTTCATACAAGTTCTATAAAGTACACAGATACTGATGTTAGCATTTTATTGGCATATATAACAGACATAAACTTTTCTTTCCTCTGGACAATTTCTGCTCTTACCTTAAAATAATAGCATGAGACACATAAAGTGATATTAGTTCTCAGATTTCAGAGAAGACAGGATGGAAGACACACCAAAAACAGAGAATAATTCACATTAGATTGTTTCTGAGTGAGACTTGTGATTTCTCTGTTAAAATTTGCTTACAGATTTAAAGACATTATTTTGTTTTGTATTTCATCATGGTCAAGATTTTAAAATACTGATTTTTTGGACATAAATCTTCAAGTAATGACTGGACACTGTGTTGACAATGAATACGTATTAATGAATGTCACATTATGCTTACAGCTTATTGAAAGAAGAAAAACAAGCAAAATTGCAGATGGCTTTGTCACATTAACACAATAGTAAATGAGATATTCTCTATTTAAGCTACTTAAAAAATAGCATAAGAAACCAGGCAATGCCAATTCAAAATGTACAGTACAAATATAATTTCAGGATATTTCAAAGCTGCCATAATATCTACTATTTACTTCTATTTACTTCAAACATTAGAGATCAGAATCCCCTCTATACTCAAGCTATAACATAGATTAATAAAATTGGAATGTCAAGCTGGGCATGATGGCACACACTTGTAATCTCAGTACTTTGGAGGCTGAAACGGGAGGATTGCAGCCAGCCTCAGCTATTTAGTGAGGCTCTTGTCAACTTATACTGAGACCTTGTTTCAAAATAAAGAATGAAAAATAAGGCTGGAGGTGTAGCTCAGAGGAGAATGCCACTGGGTTCAACCCCCAATACTGCAAAATAAGTAAATAAACAAACAAAGTAAATAAATAAATAATATAAAATAAGTAAATAGAAATAAAATTGGAATGTCAAAAAGTAACAGGAAATATATACTTTTTCCTTTTTTTCTTACTTTTATTGGTGCAATGTAGTCATACATCATAATGAGATTCAAAGTGACACAAACATAGATGCACACACCACTTGGTCTATTTCCCTCTGCATACCCATCCCCTCTCCTTCCCGTCCCATACATGTTAGTGAGATTTATTAAGAAAAGCTTGAAGAGCAAGACAAAAGTTAATAGGTCAACCAAAACAGAAGGAAGTGCGAACAAACATGTATGGTTGCTTGACCTTATGGCTATATCATTTAGTTGCTGCTTTTACAATCATGGCCTTTTGCTCTCTTATGCACTTTGTGGGTGGAGTTTCTTAACGCCCCTTTACCCATCAAGTACGTCTCACAAGATGAGCACTTTTGGTGCATCTTGTTCACTTTCTATGGCTACCTCTAAGAATAATGTATTACATAGTAAGCCTCTCAGAGCTGCTGTTCTCATGGCGGGCACAGAAATCTTGTAAACAAATGAAAAGAGAATAGCAGGGCAGAGAGTGATCTCACATTGTGAAGGGGATAACCTGAGTGGTCAGATAACTTTCCTTAAATAGGATGCTGAGAGATGACCTCTCCAGTATAAGCTGTAGGACAGGATGGCTGTGTTGTTATGGCGAACACATTCATGGTAGGGGAAGATTTGGTACAAAGTCCTGGAGAAAGAGGACTTGGCATGATTGAGGGACCTATGAGAGCAAGGAGAGATGGTCTCAGATGATCCTGGAGTGTCAAGCAGGGACAGGGAAGCCCTGATAAAAACTCAGAATGTTTTACGAACTCAAGGAGGTACAAATGAACGCTCCTAAGCAAAGAAGTAGAAAAGTCTTGTGTATGTTTCCAGACTCCTCTGGCTTGTTTATGGATAATTGACTAGATATTGAGAAATGGAAAAAGTAGAAAAATGAGAATAGCTGGTTATTATCCACCTTCTACCCTTCAGAATTCTTCTAATTTTTAAATATTTTATTGTATACACATGTTCTACCTTCTTTCCCTGTAAATTCTTATCTCTCCATATATATAAAAATTGTACTCCTTTCTTTATTTTCATATGTCACTCACTGTATTTGCTCTTCTCCACATTTTGTTTTTAACTTGGTGGTGTTAACAATCTTTTTAATCTTTTTGAAGAAAATATTATGCATTGACCCTAAATACCATCTGCTTGTACCCAACAGAGTTGAGAAACTTGCTCTGAAATAAATCATATGGATTATAAGTAAAGAAATGACTGCACTGACCATGGTTAGGGTTAACTTTCTCCTGCCTTGTGTGTGTGTGTGTGTGTGTGTGTGTGTGTGTGTGTGTGTGTGTGTGAGAGAGAGAGAGAGAGAGAGAGAGAGAGAGAGAGAGAGAGAGAGAGAGACAGAGAGAGAGAGAGCAGTGAACTCCTTCCCCACATTAAACACCTCACTTTTTTTTTCTTCAGCTACAAGACTAGAGTTTTTTCACCACCTTTATTCACAGCAGAGCGCTGAGAAGATGTAGATGATAAAACAACACACAAAGTGTGAATAGAATCTAGGGAGATAAATGGCTGCTTAATTTCCTGCCTAGTCCCTCAGTCCTGTCTACAAAGACCTCACAAATGACATGACAGAGAATTTTAATAGAAAATTCAAGATGAACCTTCTCTGATCCATATGGCCCTGGTTTGGTTCAAGTTACAATCTGGGAAGTTGAGGGTACAATAAACAGATGTCACATGATTGGATTAGCTCATCCTTACAAGCAGCCTACTTTGTGCTCGGGTCTGTATTATATACCAGGTCCTTTCAGAATACAAATGGCCTGTAAGGAAAAACATAAAAATAATGTCACCAAATATGAATTTCAGTGAACTGATTAATTCTGATTTTATATGCTGAACTCTAAGTCGGTGATCACTTCAGACAGTCCTAATGACAGACACCTGGGGAATTTTCACATAAATGCTGTGTACTTTCACATAGCACCTTCTTCTGCCCATTTCACTTAAGCTCTCCAACTCACTCCTGCCGTAATGAGACATAAAGAAATAGAGTAATATCTTGTATACACCACAGCGACAATGACATAACATTTTAGTTCCCTGTTTCATACATGAAGGATTTGGAAAGAGAATCATCTTTAAAAGAAAATTCAATTTCTGGGGAAAAAAATGACAGTGAGTGGCACAGAGTCTCTTTATTTCTCTTGAAGCTGTCAGAGTCAGAGAAGAAAACCACTTTGGGGTATGAGCCTGTGGTACTTGTCATGGGAATGAAAGGACTTGATGCGGAGGTTTTATTAGCTCTGACAATATGGGAAACTTCAATTCTGAACTGTAATAAGTAGTACATAAAGTAATTTAGATATGCCAGTGGCTGTGGCCCTGGGCATAAATTCATACTGTGTGAGTAAATAAAGCTGGGGTAAATTTCACATCAGGGAAACTTTCATATCTTCTCTGGCTTTTATGAAAATATTTGAGATTTTGGAATATGTGTCATATGTGCATATGTGTGTTTATTTTAATACTCTACAAATACATTCTCTCTCTGGTAAGAAAATAAATATATGTGTGTCCTTACGACTATTTGCATATCAATTAGAATACAAAATAAATTAAATATATAAAATTTGCCCTTATCAATTTATATTATTTAAACTAATATATTAAGCTAGTAGTGATTTTTTCTCTTTCTCCTTCAGAAATCTGAGGATTTTCTCTCCCATGAGTGATTGTTTCCCTTTTTTAATTTTTGGAGTAACATCATAAAATGTCAACACATTTTCTAGGATATGTAATATGTTAATAAAGTGCAATTTAGCCAGTGATCTCCAGCTATTTATTTGGCATAAACCATATATGAGAAGAAATTTCAGAATAAAATAGACTATTTTTCTATTTTTGCTAACATGGCATATTAGAAACCATTTGTTTATCAAAGGATGCTATTTGTTTAACATTTGAAAGTCAGTTAATAAATTCAAGTTGATGCAGTCAAACCATGTGATGGTTTAAAAAGACAAAGCAAAATAATTTGATAAAGTTCAAGATCCATTATGGTTATAGCTTTTAGCACACTAAAAGTATACCTCTTTGATTCTGATAGAGGGTAGCAATACTAAATATAAAGAGAATGTCTCATTTAATATTTAAATACAAAATAATTCCTTTTATAATCATGATGTATGCTATTCCTGAATTTTTCAAATTTTTTATACTTTTTGAGTTATATTTATCTAATCAACTTTTAAGATTATATATATATATATATATATATATATATATATATATATATATATATATATATAATATATAGGGAAAAAAAGAAGTGGAACCTGTCATTATTCATCAATGATACAACTGCCTAAAGAGCAAAATAAAATCTATATATTATATATGAAATTCTAGAATTAGACTATTTCACAAGATATGCATTTATATCACAGCACCAAATGAAACTAAATTTTTGGAAAGTTATTACTTATTACTAGGGATCAAACTACTCAAAAAAGTACAGACCTGAGGGGCCTGGTGGTACACTCTTATAATTCCAGTACTTGGGAGGCTGAAACAGGAGGATTGTAGGTTTCAGGCCAGTCTCAGCAACCCAGAAAGACTCTCAGCATTTACTGAGACCCAAAAACTAAAATGGGCTTGGTGTGTAGCTCAGAGATGGAATGTCTCAGGGTTCAATCCCCATCCACCTTTTTTTGTGTGTGTGTGCAATATAATCCAAGACACAGAAAAATGAAAAATAGCAGTAGTAAAATCACTTGCCTAACAGATATCATGATCCTCTATGAAAATATAATTATTCAACTCACATGTATTGGCTCAGTAGTAGAAAACTAGATCAATAGAACAAAATAATCAGCTAAGACACAAACCCCTTTATGTGTTGAAAATTTATTTATCAGAGTTGGCATTACAAATAGATAAGAAAAATGATGGACCACTCAACAAATGATTCTAGGTTTTTAGTTATCTATATGAAAACCTATTTTTATCTCAATACATATATTAAAATAACCTCCAGCATACCACAGACTTAAATATGAAATATTCAATCTCTAAAATAATTTACCTTGGTTTCAGAAAGAATTTTTTATATATAGAATATTCAGTCACATTAAAATTGAGAATTACATCAAAAAGTACCATATATGAAGGGAAATATACAAGCCAACAACTCGGAGGAGATATTTTCACTACATACACCTGATGAAGTATTAAGATTACACATAGGTTAATTCTACATATCATTGAGAAATATACACATAACTCATGAAAATCATGTTTTTTCTAAGAAAATGAAACAGAATTGGACAACAAAATGAGAAGATTCTCAAAATCATTAGCATCAGAAAAAGTGTAAATATATTTTGAAAACTATTATGCTGAAAAATATTGAACAAGTCTCATCAGGAGTGACTGGTGTATATATAAATTTCTATAACAATATCTAGAAAATAATGGTTCCTCTCTAGTGAAGTTGATGATGTGTAAATCTCATGAACCAGAAAATTTACTCACAAATATTATGTGAGCAGTTATTTTCTAACTTCATTTGATTGTAACACACACAAATAATAAAATGTTAATAGAAAAGTCGTAGGTTTTTAAAATGGATATGGAAACTGAGTTGGTAGTTCTTTTCTTTCAAAAATTAAATATCCTTCAATGGCCTTTTGATTTCCATAAATTTTAAGACACCAACTATTAATCTTATTATGGCACCAATGAAGAAACTATGCTTTTTTAAAAAAAATCTTGCTTTTAAAATTTTATCTTTGTCTTCAATGTTTAGAAATTTCATAATGTACTGTGCACAATGGTGCACACCTATAGTACCAGTACTTGGGAGGCTGAGACAGGAGTATAACAGGTTTGAGGTCAGCCTCAGTAACTTAATGAGGCCCTCTATAACTTAGTGAGACCTCATTTCAAAATAAAAAATAAAATAGGGATGGGAGTGTAGTCAGATGTAGAATGCTCCTAGGTTCAATTCCCAATACCACACACAAAAAGAGAAAAGAAAGAAACCAAATTTTATAATGCTACTATGTGAATTTATCACACTGGAAATACAACTGAAAACTATCTTAAGCATCATCTTTGACATCCCTTCTCAGATCTTCCATATCCAGGCTATCCTCAAATACTATCTCACACCTTCAAAGAAAATCTTGAATGTTCACCCCTTTTCCACATAACGAGGTAAGACTTTTGCATAGACTATGACCATCATCCTTCTTGGTAGTCTGCAATCCATGTAATACCACCAGTGATTTCTGTTTAGATGTCACAATCAAAACCATCTCATATTTTTATTTTGACATTAGGATAAAATCCAAAACCATTGTCATTGTGACCCTAACTTAGATGCAGAAACTGCCTCCTTGTCAAGCTTCACCTCTTGCCTTTCTCTTTAGCATTCACTCTCTTAAACCATAGCAGGCATCTTTCTGCTTCTGTACTTTAGGCCTTTGCATCTGAAGGCCCCATTGCCTGGAACGCTCTTCCTCCTACTTTATATGTGCCTAACTCCTGCTCATCCTACAGGTCTCTACCCAAAACAATTTTCTTAGGAAAACCTTCTCTGACTTTAAAAAATAGGATCTGCCCTTTAAATCTCTGCAGCTCCAGGGCCTAGTGTATTAATAGATATATAGAAACTTAATAAACATTATTTGAAGTAATTAATGGATAGTTAGTAAAATACATCATTGCTTTTATAATGTTGGGAGTTTCCTTGAGCAATTTTGTTGAAAAAAGTTGCTATAAAAGTTTATATTTATAACTATAGTTTATACTTCAGTCTGGAAAGCTTTAAAACCCAAGGAAACGTTACTCACACTTGTTCCCTGTCAAAGACTGTGTTCCGTGTTTTAGTAACCAAAATTTATTGACTGCCAACCTTGCTGGTGACAACTATGAAAAAGGAATAAGCAGAAATACTAGCATGTCATCTTGATTGAATGCATGGCAGGATAAACGTTTACTTTTCTAGTTTCCATAATTCTAACTGGAAAACTCTTGTCTGATTATCAGGATGGATCTGTATTTCTCTTACAATTAATTAAGAATTCCAATACTTTATCTTAACCTTTGTCTGTTTTAGTCTTATCCTTCATCAGCTCAGGCTAAAGTGACCTGTCTGAGCCATGAAAAGTCAGCAACTAAAGAATGGATCTGCAATCTTTCTCTCCCTTTGGGGCTAGGGAATGCCCTTGAGGAATAAAAAAATAAATGACCGACCTGTTCAGCATGCAAACATAATTGGCAAAAACAATGACAGTTTTTAGTGAGAATACTTACCAATGGTATGCCCTTAGCTGTATATAATTAGTTATGTCAGATTGCTTATAATAATCAGGCCAGGAATCTATGGAAAAAAGATCATGTAAACAATGAATCTAAATGTAAAACCTCCAGTTTCATGAAAGAAAAAAAAAAGTACCATTCATGTAAGTAATATGGCCCATACATCTTTTAGGGACATTGAATGTGAATCTGGGTCAAAGCACATTCTAATACCATAAGCATGAAGCTGTGTAGATGTGATGGAGACCTGCAACTTTTTGCCTCAACTGACCCTTGTGACTCTAGGCATCTTTGAAATTATTAGTAAACTTTGAACCTAGCTAAGATCTCTGATTCATCTAAAACTGTTTTGGCAATATAATCTTTTGTGTAATATCTACAGAGATGTGATCACAAGAACACATTAAAATAATGTTGATGAACCTATAGTGAAATGTACAATAAGTTAAGCAATTATGGAGGTCCTTACCTGTATTAAAATGTATTAAAACTGGGCAAGATACCACCTGAAATTAATGCTTTCCAAGTAAGAGAGTGGAAAATTTCATACATGAGTAATTTTCATTTTCTTAATACGTATCAGTAAACATATTTTAAAAATAAGGAGATAGGGTTAGATCTCCATGTATAAAACATTGAAAATAGTTCAATACTATTAGTGGATAGATCAATATATGTTTAGTTTCATTGGTCATAGTTCACTGTCAATGGTTAAATATACTTTTTCTAACTGGATTTGCATTGTTTATTGTACTTTATTAACCACGGGGTAAATTATTTATGAAAAGTCTGTTATAGAAAAATAGTGTATCCTGGGCATTTAGAAACTCTGCATTATGCTAATTTCAGCTATTATTGACGATCTGGGTACAATCAACCTACCATTTTGAGACAGAAAAAAATGAATTCTATAAACAAAGGTGAAAAATATGATATACTTAGAAGCATAGATTTTATACACTGATTCCATAGTCCATTATTCATATTTCTCTGATTCAAATGGAGTCATGTGCTATATGATGCCATTTCAGTCACTGAACTGCATAAGTGACGTTGGAGCAAGAAAGTATCTCATGCAACTTAAGTGTGTAGGAGGATATACCATCTAGGTTGTGTAAGTACCCTTTATGAGGTCACACAATGAAAAAATTGCCTACTGACACATTTGTCAGAATGTATCCTTGCTGTTAAATAACAAATGATGGCCAAGCATGTTAGCCCACACCTGTAATCCTTGTACTTGGGAGGTTGAGACAGGAAGATTGAAGGTTTGAGACCACCTAAGCAACTTAGTGAGACTCTTAGCAACCTGAGACCTGAAACCCTGATTCAAAGCAAAACCTAAAACAATAAAAAATAAAAAAGACTGGGAGTATAGCTCAGAGGTAGAATGCCTCTGGATTCAATTCCCAGTAACACACACACACACACACACACACACACACGCCTGTTAATAATATGACTCTATTTTTGGTTTTTGAAAGAAAATTAATTATATCCAACATTTTAATAACTGGACAAAATGCTAATTAAATGAAATACTGAAAACATTTTACACTAAAGTCTTTTTTGTTGTTGTTCTTCATTAGGGAAGTTGTAACCTCTTGCTTTCATCCATAGCTTCTAAAGTAAATTTGTGAGAATGAACATTTATAAAATATGCCTTAGCCTAGGAAATATAAAATAACCAGGTTGTATATTTAATCCTCTGTCAACTTAATAAATAGGAAATATCATTTGGAATAAGAAAGAACCTTAAGATAAAACTTTATAATTAATGGCATATGAAGTATGTCTAACTTATCAGAATGAGTCTTACATTGTACTGTCACAAAATATATAATTCGAAGAAAACTAGAATATAAACAGCAATAACTTTGTTGGAAGAAATTATAATGCAGTTGGTAAATAGTTACCTACTTTGAATATAGACACTAGTGTATTAATCATTAAGCAATACATTCTTTGTAAAGATACTAAGCCTGAGCCATGGAATTTAAAAGATCTCACTGTCTTAGAGATTCACCAGCATCTAGAGCTATTTAAAATTTATCAACTCTATGAAATAGTTCTGTAAAATAATTCTAAAATTTGTTGTATTGTTTAGTGTTCCATTAGAGTAATATCTATCTACTTTAATGAATATAACTTCTCCTTATAGTTAATATTTTTATGTATTCTGGGTGTCTCCTCTTGGATCTTTGAATATGTATTTATGGCATTGAAACTGTCTCACAGAGCAATTGCCAATGTAAATTCACAATATCTGCCTGAAGGACCAATTGTCTCTTGTGATGCCAGCAGTTAAGTGGAAGCAAGAAGCATGTTTGCCTAAAGTCAAATAAAAACAACTACTTATCCTAAAAACCCAATAGCATTTAGAAAAAGAGAGAAAGAAGACCATTTTGAGTGTCATTTATATTTCATCATTTTATTAGTTGGATTTAAAAAAGAATAGAAAACAAATAAAATAAATAATATTTTTCCAAAAGAGAACTTAGGGGCATTCTACCTCTGAGCTACACCTCCAGCTGTATTTTATTCTTTATTTTGAAACAGGGTCTCACTAAGTTGTGGAGGGTCTCACAAGTTGCCGAGGCTGACCACAAACCTGCCGTCCTCCTGTCTCAGCCTCCCAAGTACTGGGATTACAAGCTTGTGCCACCACACCTGGCTCAAAGGAGAACATTTCTGAAGAATAGGGTTGTTCTTTGCTTTTTCCTCTTGATTATGGTTCAACTAAGAAGCATGAGGAGTTTATTATGTATGTATGTATAGGAGATCTACAATACCATATTTTATGTATATTATATGAATACCATATTATATGAATACCATATTCATATGTCTTAGCCTTCTACACTATATCCTCTATTTTTAAATTCAGTTATTCTTTACAACACTACCTGTAACATCAAAGAAACAAAATTAGAATCAAGACTTTAAGAAAAGTTAATAAGAGAATATGGCAAAGAAAAATAGAATAGTATTTCAATGAGAAATCGTAAGTGAGCTGCTTATGTTTGAAAACATAAGCACCAATAATTAAAAATTCAGAAAAATGCCTATTTTAAAATAGAAGTCAATGTTATATACAAGAAGGATTTTTAGAATCTCACTGAGAAAGTACAAAATAGATAACCTCAGAAAAATGCTTTATCTGATTTTAAAGTATCACAAGTGGTGGGTACGTAAGGTCTACATACATTAAGCTAGCATCATCAACCAAGTAGCTTTTGTTTTTTCCATTGTCAATAGAAAATTATTAAGGATTTCTTACATAGTATATATATGTATTATATATTATATCATATTAATATACTAATATATAATATTAATATATTATATATTAATTATATATCATGTATTAATGAAATATAATATATAATTATATAATATAATGTATAATATATATTAATTTTATATATTAAATATAGATTATATTATGTTATAAATATTATATTAATTATATATTATTATATATAATATATTATTTAATATTAATATATTATATAATATTGTATATAATATTATTATATTATATATAATATGATATATTAATATATATTAATACATATCTATATTATATATGTTATATATAATATATATATGTGTAAATATATTTACACAGATTATAGAGAAAGAGAAAGGTTGCAACTTTTCTAATTTACATCTTTAGAGTATAAAGGAAAGTTTATGTAGTGATTTAAATAGGCATAATTTACTTAATCCTGAAGAAAAATAGGCTGGAAAAAATCAATGTATAGAGCCGGGCGTGGTGGCGCACGCTTGTAATCCCAGCATTCGGGAGGCTGAGACCGGAGGATCCGGGTTCGCGGCCAGCCTCAGCTACCTAGTGAGGCACTCTGCAACTTAGTGAGACTCGGTTTCAAAATAAAGAATAAAAAATAGGGCTGGGGGTATAGCTCGGAGGTAGAATGCCCCCGAGTTCAATCCCCAGACCCACGAAAAAAAAAAAAAAAAATCAATGTATATAAAGGGGATAAATTGTGTGTGTGTGTATGTGTGTGTGTGTGTGTGTGTGTGTGTGTGTGTGTAGCCTTGTATTGTTGTTACAGTTATAGAATGTCCTCTAAAGAGTGCATTTATTAATGTCCAAGGTTGATATAGTGAAGTCATGAGGATTGTAATCTCATCTGTAGATAAATCCATTGCAATTGATAAGATGGGATTTTAGGGATTGTGCTTGTGTCTTGGAGTCCCCTTGCTTGCTTACTTGCTTGCTTTCTCTCTCTCTTCTGGCCTCCAAGATGTGAGGAGCAGAGCCAATGTGCTCTAATTCTCTCTGTTTCCTGCAGCCATGGCCTGAGCTCCAGCTCCTCACCTTGGCCTCATATGGACTAAACTCTGAGATCTCCAAAAAATGCGAGCAAATCAACCTTCCTTCTTCTAAGTTATGTTGTCAGGTTTACTGTAATACAGCAGTGAGAATGCTAAGACAGAAATTGGTACTGGAGAGGTGAGTTCACTGCTATACCTAAGTCTGACCATGTGTTTTGTGAGTTTTTGGAACTGGTATGTGATAGAAATTTGGAAGAGCCAGAATGTGGCTAGAAAGGTAGATGGAGCTTTTGGAGGGCAAAGAGGACACCATAGAAAAATGGAGTAAAGGCCACTGGTGTTACATAATCAAAGAACTTATCAGCATTTTGATTATGTTCTAAAATTTTGTGTAGGGCCAAATTTAAAGATGATGGGCTAATTAAACTGGCATAGGAAATTTCAAGAAGCAAAATATCCAAATTACATTATAGTTATTGATGCTTGCAGTCAGTTTTACACCAAATTTCAGGAATGGAAAGCAAAGGAGAGAGACTCTACAGACTAACAATGTGTCCAAAAAAGCATGTGTAAAGTTGGGGCCCAGAGAGGAAGTACTGTGAAGGAAAGTAAGATGGCTTAAGGGAGGTTGAAT
Source organism: Graphiurus murinus (assembly GCA_004027655.1). Lineage (NCBI taxonomy): Eukaryota > Metazoa > Chordata > Mammalia > Rodentia > Gliridae > Graphiurus > Graphiurus murinus. Next base: position 93,033 of record PVLC010000620.1, on the reverse strand, counting down.
GTTTTGCACAGGAACAAAGAAAGGAATGTGGTGAGGGCAGTTCAAGGCCAAGTGTGGAACCAAGGAAACAAGGTCTCTGTGGTGGTGCCCGTGAATGAAAAGGGCCTGGTAGCTGCCAGGATTCAGACAGGTCCAGTGGCAATGATTGAAAAGGGTATTGTTATTACCTTTCCTGCTGGTGGTCAATTTGGGCACTCATATAATGCTGGCTTTGCTGCTAAAAGGGGGTCATGGAGGCTTTCCTCCCAGATTTCAAAGGAAGCCAGGCAATGTGTGGCAGGGTCAGAATCCCTGCAAGTGAGCACAAATTGGTCAATTTGTGAAGCTGTGAGGATGAAGCCAAGGTTACAAGTAAGAAAAAATCTCTGCAATTTAGAAATACCAGAAACATGGAATGTCCACCAGGAAAACCTGCAAGCTGTGAGCCAAGGAGCCAGGCTGGAAGAGCAAGTATCCTGCCTGTTGCTATCAACCAACCACAGGGGCGGGGCTCCTTGGAGAGTGCTTCTCACTGCCATGTGCCCTGGATGCTAGAAGTAGAGCCACAGGATTACGTGCTTGTTCTGCTAGATCTCAATATCTTTTGGCCCCATTTCTTCTTCCTATAGTCCTATTCCTCCCGTTTGGAGCACAAATGTTTACTCTGTGCCATTGTATTTTGGATGCATGTAACTTGTTTTTTATATTAATTTTTATTTTCTTTTTTACGGGCTCACAGCCTCTGATGTCTCCTCAACTTTAGACTTTGGGACTTTTGAGAGATGCTAGAAATGTTAATATTTTGGAAACTCTTGGAGATGGAGTAAATGTGTTTTGCATTCTGAAATGGGCACAAGCTCTTCCATGGCCAGTGGCAGAATCTTATAGTTAGATATAGAATGTCCCCTAAGAAGCTTATTTATTAATGTCCACAGCTGATGTAATTAGGTCATGAGGGTTGTAATCTCATCAGTAGATAAAGCATTGCAATAGATTATCTGGGTGTTAACCGAGGCCGGTAGGGTGTAGATGGAGAAGGTGGGTCCCTGGGGTATGGCTTTCAGGATTGTGCACGCGTCTTTGATTCCCTTGCTTATTTGCTTCCTCTCTCTTTTTGGGCCTCCCTGATGTGAGGAGCAGAATCTATGTGCTCTTCTTCTATCTGTTTCCCAAGGCCATTGTTTGAGCTCCAGCTCCACACCCTGGCCTCATATGGATTGAACTCTGGCTTAAACTGAGCAAATAAATCTTCCTTCCTCTAAGTTGTGTGATCAGGTTTAGTGGGAAACAGCAGTGTGAATGCTGTCTAAGACAAGTGTAACCTTTTAAACTGATTTTACAGTTGTCTATTCAAAATATAAAGTTAAAGATATCACTTCAATTAATCTTAAGAAGTGACAACATAACTATAAATCCATCCTCTCTTACCTGAACAGGTTATAATGTAATAAGCCAACTTCAGCACCAAAGATCCTCAATGATCCCTAATAATGTAAGGACACAAAAAAGTGGCATACCACTATATAGTTTGGACCTGAATAAAAGGAAGAGAAAAAATAGTCATATCTTTTAGGAATAAATTTTCCATAGGTTTCTTATATAGCTATACATCTTAAAAGCAGAAGCACTGAATGCACTTTTTCTGGACTATCTTTTCAAAGATTCTGCATATGGAATAGCCTTGGAAGTATAAATAGCATCTTGCTTTGGTATAACAAAAATCATGTCTCTCTCCAAGACAAAGGGAGGCAAGTTTTGGCCCATTATATTATCAAAGAGTCATGCTTCCTATGTGGGGGTTTCCCTTCTTGCAATGTATTCCATTGCAATGTCTGGTGTCATCTGGTTCTTTTCTCATTGTCCAGTGGAAATTTGAGCTAAGAGAACTGGCATAAATAATAATATTGGCTACTTCTATTGCTGTGAGTAGCAAAATTCTTTTCCCCCTCTTACCCAGGATTCTCATATCTTCTGCTTATGTCTTTGAAGCTATGGCGGACTAACTATTTAGTTTGCAAGTAGGATAGAATCTCTGATCTCAGACCCCCAGCAGTTTTTTAAATTATCATCTTTTCATTCCCCTGAAGTTCATTCTATATATTTCTATCAGATTGATTTTTCTAAAGCACCTAACCTATCTTATCACATTTCTATCAAACATCTTCAGTGTCTTCCAATTAAGCATACGCTTACACTGAGGCATCAAACCTTCCCATGATATGATTCCAACTCTTTTTGTCCAGTTAAATATAGACTCTCACCAAGAAATTAAAGCTCTCATTAAATGGCTCCAGCTTGCTTTTCTGAATTCTATTTCTTGTCCCTTGAGCATACCCCATTTTCTCATTTCTATAGCTTTTCACCTATTATATTCTATCATATGACCAATTTCCTTTTATCTTGTTTCTGTTCTCTTTCTAGAAAACACTAACTTATATAAAGTTGAACACTTGTTCCAGAGGTAGGTGTGGGGTACCACCTGGATCCCATTTCAGGATACAGTGACTTATTCCCATAGTTACTTTCGGTTCTCTCAGCAAACAGCTTTCAATTGTGAGTCTATTCTAGCATTTTCTCTTTGGACATGCCAAGCTTCATTGCCTAAGACCATGCCTCTTTGATAGAAGCAGCCTGTATCAACTGGCTGGCCAATAAAAGAATAGTAAGGTTCTGTCCTCTTTCCCCAACTTTCGGCCCTCTGATGGCCATTCCAGCTTCAGACCTCCCCCACTGGTTTAGATAATGTCTTCAGAGTCACTGAATCACAGCCCTGCTTTCTTCTCTTCCTTTTTGATATACTCCCTGTGGACAAATCCCTGTGTCAGTTTCTCTTTTTCTGGAGAAATTAGTAGAGATGAACTGAGAGCCAAGAAAATGAAATAAGTTTCTACATGGAGGAAATGTGTATACCTCAGGTTCTTACTTTCTGGTAACAAACAAATTAGGTAAATTAGCTTTTGGTCTATCAGGAGTTTGTACTGAGCTTGGAACATGTGCAGAGAATATGTGGCATTATTTCTATAGGAAAAATGGAAATGCCATATGTATTAAGATACTTCTGTTCCTAGTCCTCCCATTCCCAAATCTATTTCTAGTCATCAGATTATCTCTGAATGAAGACCTAGGAGACTGCTTTGTCATCAGCACTCAATTTTGCACTCGACTACTGGGTTCTGGAGAAATTCAGAGAAGACAGCCCACTAAGGGGATTTCACACATTGATTTTTAAAATTTTCTGTGAGGCACAAGAATACTAAGTATAGTTTAAATGTATAATTGAGACATTTAAGACAAGAAGTTTCCTTATGTATTTTCCCATACAAATAAATTATTCTATTTGGCTTTGTTCCAAATAAAACTTTCCCACTAACTAGTGAAGAATTATGAAGTATGTCTTTGTTAAGTGCATAATTTGACACGTGCTGTCCTATTAAAATGTAATTTCCCAAACACTATTAATAATTTTGGATTGGCTTTTAGGTTTTTATAAAGAAGTTCCTTGAACGCATTGTGTCTTTTTTTCTTAAAATTCTGTAGTTGAATGTTATAAAACTGTAAACATTTTATATGCAACAGAAAAAAATATTGGTATTATGGTTTGGATCTGGAATGTTTCCCTTAGACAAATGTGTTGAAGGCTTGCTTTCTTATGTAGCCATGTTCAAGGCAGGGCTTTATGGGAGTTCTTGGATCATGAGAGCCCTGACCTCATTTGTGGATTAATCCATTGGTGGAATCACAGCTGATGGACCAGTGGAAGTGGACAAAGTACAGGAGGTGGAATCTGGTTGGAGGGAGTGAGTCTTTATGGACACACCCTTGGGGATTATATCTTGTCCCTGGACTGGTTCTTCCTTTTTTCTACTTCCTGGCTACCAAAAGGTGAGCAACTCTGCTTCATCGTGCACTCTCTGCCATGACCCTCTGCCTTACAGCAAGTCCACGGCAAGGGAGCCAGCAGGTCATGAACTGAGACCCTGCCACTGTGAGCCAAAACAAATATTTTAAATATTTTCTCCTCCAAGTTGTTTTTTTTTTTTTTTTTTTTCAGTATTTTATTGCAGTGGTGCAAAGCTGGCTATCAAGTGGCTAACAAACTATGTCACAATATAGTTGCCTTAGAGCAATACTCATATTATTTTTCATAGTCACATGTGTTTGTGTCTTTGTTTGGATTATTGTTTTTGTGGCCTGAGATAGTTCAGCTAGATTGCCTACAATTTTCTAACTCACATGTGGGAAGACTCCAGCTTTCTGCCACATAGTTTCTCATTCTTTAGGAAGCTGCCCAGGCGTTGCAACATGGTGGTGGGGGTTTCCAGCAGCAAGATCAATTGTGTGAGCATTTTTCTACCTCTGCTTGTGTCCTCTTTGTTAATATTTCAATATTCAAAGCAATATATGTGACTAAGTCAACTTTAATGAATCATTTTGGCCCATTGCATAACACTATTCAAATGCCAAATAGAACAAAACTCTACCACATGAGTTTTTGTGCCACATATATAAATGTATGTGTATATATATGTATATATAGTATATTAAATATTTTAAATTACTACCATACTTTATATTGTTTTCCTCTGGGGATGTAAGAATATAAAATATGGCAGTTATATGATTAAATCTCATTATTAAATCATTCCTCTAGCTTGTTAGTACTGTTGTTAATCCTTTAGCTAGAAAACATGTTTGTTATTTTTTGATATCATGCTATCCCAGGATAAGTATATATTAAGTTATCTTTTGGACCTTTTAAATTAGACATTTTGTTTGTTGTAATGTTGTGCTTTTTATTTTAATTAAACAATGCATCCTAAAAGTCTTCAATGTCTATGAAGTTTTGACCAACTTAGAACACATGAATAGTTTATAAATTTTTAGTAGGTTTATTTAAACTTTTTTGTTTGTTTGTTCCTTATTAAAAATTGAACCAATTCCAGCTACCATTACCAATGAAACCAAGCCCGCCATCGCAGCTGAAGGCAACCATTTATTACATACACTTCATTTGAGTCTCTTATTAATGCTGACATCTGTTCAAGCCTTAATTACCACATTACCACAACTGGTCCCTTGTCACATTTCCCCTAATTCACTGTAGCATGAACACAAAAGGGAAAAATACATTCCCAGGTAATGATAAGGCTGTTTGTAAATGAGATACATTTAAGTAATGATATGCCACACATGGGGCACATACTATTTATTTCTGAATTTTAACTTTACATTTTCACAAAAAGTTTTAAAATGTTAACTTATAAAAATATTTTAAACTTATTCTTAAAACTAAGTGTGTCTTAATACTTAATTACAGAAAATAATAATTTTGTATTTGAGTAATGTAATTAATAAAATGTTTTCTGCGTTGTTTGAAATATATTTCCTTTTCAATTAGAAAAGAATGAAAAGTCACTTAATTTTTGCAAGAAGCTTTCATTCATCGTTTTTATCAGGAACATAATTCTATAATATAATATGATTATAGTGGTTACTTCTTTAATGATGCTTTCTTAGTGAAGTTTTAAAAATAGCACTCATAGTCTCTTATTGCAAAGCTATTTGTTTTTTATAGGTTTTATAATGTCACATAAGTCCATTACTACCACTGACTTTTCCTAGTGACTGATCAACTTGTTTCTGTACTCTAGTTATGGTATACCATGTGAGAAATTCCCACAGTAATCATTGATTCTACCTGTAACATGTGGTGATAACAACAACCATTAAATAGTAAGGACTGTGCAAGTATTGTGCCTAAATTATTCCATTTGTTATTCTCTTTTTGTCAGTATAATTATTATTATTTCTTTGAGGAACAATGAAACTTAGCAAATAATTTTCTAAAAAGCCATTATTTTAGTAGAATGTGAAGTTAGGATTAGCACCCAGAGTTTCTGGCTCCAGAATATGTCCTCTTGATTATTATGCTATACTATATACTTATCATAATAGCTCTACCCCAATATAATAGTTATTTGGCTACTATATAATCATCTCTAACTTTATTACTAAGTGTTCTAAAAAAATTAAAAGTTAATGACCTTTACTTTAGAAAAGAGAAGACATTCATAGGTGAAACTATTAATATTAATTATACAAGCAGTATATAAGAAATTATGGTGAATTTTTGTCCTAAAAATGTGTTCAAAAGCCAGGCATGGTGGTGCATTCTTGTAATCCTCCAGTACTTGGGAGGCTGAGACAGTAAGATCCAGGTTTGAGGCTAGCCTCAGCTACTTAGTGAGGCCCTCTGCAACGTAGTGAGTGAGACCCTGTTTCAAAATAAAGAATACAAAATAGGACTGGGGGTGTAGCTCAGAGGTAGAATGCTCCTGGATTCAATCTCTAGTACTGAAAAAAAAAAAGTGTTCAAGAGGATGGTTCAAACTGGGGCTAGTTTTCATTTAATAACAACTTGAAAGACATACTAGAAGAAAGCAAAAGCAAAAGCAAGTCATTTGAGGTGGTTAAAAAGTGCAAGGGCCAGACCTAAAGAGAACAGTTGACAAGCAATGAAGGATATTCTTGTCAAGAAGATATACTCCACTATAGTTGATGCATCCGAGAGCCACTCTTTCATTATGTATACAGAAATACCATGAGCAGAAAGCATATTATTAGTAACCATAATTATTGTATTAGAAGGTGTTCTATGACTATATAAAATGCCTTAGGTAATAAACTTACAATAAGAAAAAGAAAAATATAAAAGAAAATAAAGGCCAGAGTAGACACACACACACACACACACACACACACACACACACATAAAAATGTCAAAACCTCAGTTGCTTTGTAAATCAAAAACATTTTCTCATTCACACAAAATCATTCCCAGGCTATGACTCAACAAGCAGGGATTTTTTTTTTTTTTTAAAACTTTTGACTGAACGATTTATACATGTTGTGGAGTGGAAGAGGAAGGATTTTGCATTTTCTATTAAATGACTCAGCTCAGAAGTGCTCACATCACATCTGCTTATAAACTAGCCATGTGGCTCTACCTAAAAACAAGGGAACTGATTGAAGAGTACTTGGAAATTCAGAGACCAATGACTGCCTCTGCTACATCGTAGAAAGCTATTTATATAGGACAAGAAAGGTAAAGATTTAGTGATTTCTATGCAAAAATAAATTTAGGATAGAAAATTTAAAAAGTAAGTAACCTTCTCAATGTTCTATCTACCTAATACCTTTAATGTGCTAGCAAACATTGGTGACATTTAAAAGAAGAGTATAAGATACAGAATTTACCAAATTACTCTATCATTTGGAGAGTAAAATATGCTAAGTGTGTTATAAAAAGTCTGCATCATCAGGATGTGTTGGGGAAAGAGATGTGTGAATATTTTTTTTTTTTTGTGAAACAGGTGTGAGTCATTTAAGAAAGATTTCAATTGTGTATAGCCTGTGTGATGGCCCGTAAGTGAGTCAAGGGCTTAGGAAATGGAATATTTTGTCCGTAACATGAAAAAGTTGCAGGTAAAATGTCACCAGGAACAAAAGTCTCTAAAGAACAGCAGAATACAAAAAAAATAAAATCATGAAAAAAATCAGTTCTAATGATCTCCCAGAACCAAAGAGCATGAAGTTAGAAGTACCCTATCACCTTACCAATCTTCTCTTCCATCTTTCCATACAGTTCAAAACTGCAGCTAGAAGCTAAGGGCATGGGTAAGATGGTGAGTAGGCACAAGCCAGATGCATTTCCTTTCATTAATTAAGACAGCTGCCTACTGAGGCTTTGAGCATTAAGAAGAGGGCAGGCAAGTCTTCATTTTAAATGGAAATTTAAGTATATGATAAATATATTGAATTTATTATTTACTCCAGACTTTATGTTGTGACTTAGGTTGATTGTAGAGCTATTCATTGCCGATGAGTAAACAAAAAAGTTAATGGTGTTCCCAATTTTTCAAAAAAATTATTACCCCGAATGTATAAATATTAAAGAAGGAACAAGAGCGCCATAACAAACTAGCCATGACTAGGTGGTTAAAGTAACAGAAATTTGTTTTCTCAAATCGAGAGGTTAGAAATCCAAGAACAAGTGTTACTCAGGTTGGCTTCTTCTGAGACCTCCATGCTCTGCTTTTCCATGGCTAACATCTCTGTGTGTCTTCACATGGCTCGCCCTCTATCTGCATCTGTGCCCCTGATTTTCTCTTTTCATTAGGACATGTCATATTGAATTAGGGCCTACTCTAATAAATTCATTTTAACTTGATTACCTCTTTGAAAATCCTATCTACAAATACAGTCACCTTCTGAATTAAGATTAGGACTTCAACAAGTAAACTTTAGAGGGGGAAACAACTCTTTCATTACAGGCAGAAAGTTTCAATTTTTTCATGAATTATCATCAAGGCAATTGTTTTGTGAGTATTGATATATTTTCTAGTCATAAACAATTTTTGACATCCTGAAATAAACATAACTTAGCCATTAAATTATTGCCTTTATGGTATATTCTAAGATTATAATACAATTTTAAAATCTATATTCATAAGATAGATTGGCCTATTAATCTTATTTTTACCATTTTACTTTTTATTTAATTTTTTAATTGGTGCATTGTAATCAAACATCTTAATGAAGTATAAGCTGGTAAGCTGATAGATGCATATATTCATACAGCACTCATTTAACCCTTCCCTAATTTCCATCTCATTCCCTCCCCCTTTTCTCCTTCTCATGCTTGGTTTAGTAACTGACTTTGATAAGTTTGTGAATGAATGTACATCATGTGCATTAGAGTGTTTCACCTCCTCCCCACCCCCGCCCATCACCTTCAGTTAGGTCCGCCTTCTTTGCTCATGTAAAGTTTCTCCTTCTTATCTAGAGTCCTTCTTATGTCCTACTTTCTCCCTAGCTTCTACATATTAGGGAGAGCATATGATTTTTAACTTTTTGTGACTGACTCATCTCACTTAGCATAATGTTTTCCAGCTCCATCCATTTTCCTGCAAATGACATGATTTTGTTCTTCTTCATGGCTGAGTAAAATTCCATTGTGTACATATCCCATAGTTTTGGAATCCATGGACATCTTGGCTGGTTCCATAGTTTGGCAACTGTGAATTGTGTGGCTATAAACATAGAAATGCCTGCCTTAGTCTGGTAGTTTGTTTTCCATTCTTTTGGGTAGATACCCAGAAGTGGCATTGCTGGATCATATGGTAGGTTCATTCCATTTGTCTGAGGATTTTCCATACTATTTTTCCAAAGTGGTTGTACTCAATCCCACCAACAATGTATTAGAGTTCCCAATTCTCCACACCCTCGCCAGCATTTTAAAAAATTCCAAGCTGGCTATAGTGGCACTTGCCTGTAATCCAGGTCCCTGGGAGACTTAGACAGGAGGATTGCAGGTTCAAGGCCAGCCTCAACAACTTAGGGAGAACTTGTTTCAAAATAAGAAAAGAAAAAGGTCTGGGGTTATATGTAACTCAGAGGGAGAATATCCCTGTGTTCAATCTCCAGTACCACAAACCAAATACATTCGTAAAAAATTCCAGAAATATGTGATTAGTCATATACAATCATCCCTCAAGATTCATGGGGTTTGTGTCTGTGGATTAGACCTACTATGGATAAAAAAAAAATTATAAAAAAATTTTTGTATTGATACATGCAGACTTTTTTTTCTCACCATTACTCCTTAAATAATGTAGTATTATAACTATTTACATAGCATTTGCATTACATTATATATTGTAAGTAATCTAGAGATGATTTAAAATGTACCGGAGGACATGTGTAGGTTATATGCAAATTCCACACCATTTTTTATAAGGGACTATGCATCTTCATATTTTGGTATCTGTGAGGAGTCATAGAATCTCTCACCTACAGATACCCAAGAAAGAGTATATGCTAATTATAATACTCCTTGCTACAATATTCCTAAAATTCTCCGTATTTAAAAAGTTTACTTCCTATCGAAGAAATTCAGTATTGTTCTGGTTGGGTGAGTCTCTTTTCTGGCTCTGTTCCAAGAATTGGCTCAAAGGTACAGGCTCTATTCATTCTGTCAATTCTGTCACCTCGATACCATGAAGGAGACAGGAAGCAGGAAAAGAGTGTGTGTGGGGAAGGCACATCCTCTCTCAACTGCCTCCCTAGTAACCCATCTGCTCAGTGCACATTCCCACCACAAGGCAGGGTCACATCTCCACATGAGGGGGTCATTATAGCAGTTCAGCTGTGCATCAAGGGAAAGAAACAAGTTTCATGGGCATTTAGTTGGTCTCTGACACAGATGGATTCACAGTTGCATTTTAGCCAAACTCCAAAAACTCTTAATTACAAAGTTTTCTAAATTATTCCAAGCTAGGGGTAAAGGAAATGAAGTTTCCAGAGTCATTCTGACAATGAAAGATACTGTAATTGTAAGTTTAAGAGTCATGTCTTCTACAGCATAGTTAGACATTAAAAAAAAAAAAAAAAAAGAAAGAAAAAGAAGAAGAAAGAAAAAGAAAACTGAAAACATTTCCCAGATAAGGCATACAGCAAGCCAGGCTGCTTACAAAATATTCTCTGATATATTATAAAAACCAAAATAAAAAAAAAATCTCTTCATTAAGATACTGTTATAATATACCAACCATCTCCTAAGTATTGATGTAAATTAAATGTTTTAATCAATACTTAGGGAGATAGTAGGTATAATATAAAATAAATATAATATGTAAAATATGTCACTTTTAGTGTCAAGTGTATCTACAAATTTACTTGATCTTAAAAGTGCAAAGTGCTCTGTCACTTCCTGTTTTGTTGTTGTTTGTTTATTTTGTTTTTGTGTGGTACTGGGAATTAGAAAAAGGGGCATTCTATCTCTGAGCTACACCCCCAGCACTTTTTATTTTTTACTTTGAAAAGGGGTCTCACTATGTTGCTAAGGGCCTCCCTAAGTTTGAGGCTATCCTCAAACCTGTGATACTCCTGTCTTTGTGTCCCAAGTACTAGGATTATGGAAGTGAACCATCATTCCTAGCTATGTCCTGTTTCCTTCCTGCTTTTTTTTTTTTTTTTTTTACAAAGGTCACTTAAGCTTACTTCATTCGGGTCTTTTCTCCAACTCTAAGATGGAAATAACTAAAGAACATCACAGGTAGCTGGGCGTGGTAGTGCATGGTTGTCTAATCTCAGTACTTGGGAAGCTGAGACTGGAGGATATGGTTTCATGGGCAGCCTCAGCTATTTGAGGCTTTTCACAACTTAGTGAGACTGTTTAAAACTAAAGAATAAAAAATAGGACTGGAGGTATAGCTCGGAGGTACAATGCCCCATGGGTTCAATCCCCAGTACCATCAAAGAACATCACAGGCTTCATCTGTGATGAACATGGTACAGTATTTGAATTGCATCCAGCAGAAGGATCACTGTAGAATGACCACACACATATAGGGTTGTGTTGTTTTGTGATTTGGGTTTTTAAAAATCATCATTAAATCTTTCAGTATTATATAAAATAATTTACTTTCAGTGTTTCCCCATTTTGTAAACGTCAAAGCTTTTGATTTAGAAAGCATTGTAAACCCCATCCTTTCAAAAAACAAAAAAAGGTTGAAAAAAATACAAGATACAAAATAATATTGACACAGTAAATCCAAAAATTAGATTGACATCTCCATGGACCAATAATTAGACAAAAACAACTCAACAGAATTAGATTAAAAAATGCATCCTATTGGGCTCTAGGGAGAGAAGTTTTAGTTACCACAAATCAATATACAAGGAAAACAGGATCTAGAAATAATTTCTATACATTCAGAGGCTCCACCAGGCTTACTGCTAGAAAATAGAGACTGAAGCAAAGCTTCCCAACGAAGAAGAAATTTGCCAAGGTAAATGGTGTCTCTGGAGTGGGAGACCATAGCGTGTTGTCAAGAGAAGTGTGGACTGGGGAGGTAGCTGAGTGGTCAAGCACTTGAATGGCATGCCGGCTGAAGCACTGGGTTCAATGGTTCAATCCCCAGTGATGCAGAGAGAGAGAGCGAGAGAGCTAGTGAGCAAGAGTGAGAACAAGAGGAAGAGAGAGAGAGAGAGAGAGAGAGAGAGAGAGAGAGAGAGAGAGAGAGAGAATGAATGAGAATATAAAGTAGAGCATATCCCAGGAAGAGGAGTCTACACCATGCATTAAAAGAAGCAGCAGTCCAAACCTAGTGGCCAGGATCCGGATCAAGCTTCCCTCTGGTGAACAGTCATATGATCTATATTTCTACTGTCAAGATTAGATGGAATCCTCAGTCTGCCAGAATAAATACTAATTTTGTATTTGAGGGAAAAAATGTTAGCTGGAAGAAACTATGGAACATCTACATAGGGAAAGGTAAAAGGAAAAGTAGAGGGAGAGACAGTACGAGGGGAAGAAACACCTCTTGGAAAGACTTTGCAACATAAGATACTAAGACACATGAGGCAAGTAAGTGTTCAGTCAGGTTTATACACTCAGGTGAAAATAAATGAAACAAGGAATGAACAGACAAGTCAGTGTTTATTTTTTTCAAATGGATAAAATAATAAGAACAGCTTTGAGAAAGAAACAGGCAGGCATAACAGAACAGGAGCACTTACTGGCAGAAAAGAAAAATGAACCTAAAAGATTATTAGAAATAAAGGAATAAATACCACTCAGTTACTAAACAGAGGAGAAAACATTAACTGATAGGATAAAAACCAGAGAGAGCAGATTTTGAATGATAATTACAGTAAACCTTAGGAAGTTTGCTCAGAACACGCCCTATATTGAGCTGTAGTATGAAAGAGAAATTAATACCCATGAAGGATGGATTAGAGACTTTAACACATTGAAAATGGTGTCAAGAATAAGATAAGAGAGGAAATGGAGGGGTTTGGCAATCCAAAATTAATATGGGTTTGAATTTTCAAATGAAGGAACGGGAGTTAAGTTAAAGTATGCAAAAGGCTTCCAGTAATATAAATCCATGTTTACTTGGATCAGTGTGAAATTTGCAGTGTGTGTGTGTGTGTGTTTGTGTGTGTGTGCCCATGCATATGTGTGTTTGTATGTGGGTGTATAAAACCTTGTTTGTTTGTTTTAAAAAGACATATTAATTGCAAAGTAATAGTGAAGAAGCTGCAATAAACTTCTCATCAACTCTAGCACATGGTGGCAAGCATTGTTCTATTTTCTTCAAAGTACCATGGGAAAATTACTGAAGTTTATGCTTTCCTAAAGTATGAATCAGGAATAGATGGATAAAGAAACAACTTTGGAAAAATAAATATTAAATATTTTATTCTGTTTGGGATCATTAAAAGAACTATAGAAAAACAATTAAAATGAAGTACTTCCAATGAAAGATATTGTCAAACAATGTGGTTAAGTATGCTAGGTGTGGTGGCACCAACTTTAATTCTAGTACCTGAGAGACTGAGACAAGGAGGATTGCAGATTTGCAGCCAGCTTCAGCAACTTCAAGAGACTCTCAGCAACTTATATGAAAGGAATAAATATATTTGGGATTGAATCCAGAGGGGTTCTACCTCTGGGCCAGACTGCCAGCCATTTTTTAAATTTTATTTTGAAACAGGGTTTCCCCAATTTGCTGAGTCTGGTCTCAAATCTGTTATCCTCCTGTCTCAGCCTTCCAAGTACTGGGATTATAAGCATGCACCACCATGCCCAGCTGAGAGACCCTATTTAAAAAAAAGGGGTGGGAGGAGGGCTGGGTGTAGTTCAGAAGTAGAATAACCCAGAGTTCAATACCTAGTACCATATACAAAAAATATAGATAAGTAAGTTATATACCTTATAAAAATAATTATTTTGCAAAGAATATTTAGAGCAATGATAATATAATCTCATAAACAATTATTGCAATCAGCCATTATTAATGAAATATTTTGAATGACTTAAGTTGTTTACATTTTGCATCACATTCCTAAACTGAGTATTATCATGATAACATTTTGCCTTACACAATACTTGAATGAGACATCTTTATAAAACCTGAATAATATTTAACTAATCTTCAGTAAGATTTTTTGTTTTATTTTTCTCTTTTAGTTTAGGAAGTAGTTCAGACTGAGTTTTGAGATATGTTTGTAGCAGATTATTCTTTTTTTTTTTGCGGTACTGGGGATTGAACTCAGGGGCATTCTACCTCCGAGCTATACCCCCAGCCCTATTTTTTATTCTTTATTTTGAAACCAAGTCTCACTAAGTTGCGGAGTGCCTCACTAGGTAGCTGAGGCTGGCCGCGAACCTGGATCCTCTGGTCTCAGCCTCCCGAATGCTGGGATTACAAGCGTGCACCACCACGCCCGGTTTGTAGCAGATTATTCTTAATGATTAATATTTTTTCTTTAATTCCATTTAAACAACAAAAAAAGAAATGCACTTTGTTTTATATTACAGGTACATTCCTGAAAGAGTAAGTTAACTGTTCTTCAGAGTCAAGTCGGGCATTAAATATACTGAAATAGATGATAATTTCATGTAATCTTATAGTCAATCTTTTGAGAAATAAAAATTATTTCTAACCTCTCACTGCTTTATATGCTATTTTTGCATTTCATATTGAGTTTTGTGAAATTATTCATGTCCTGATTTTTAGACTATTAATATTCTTTATATTAAAATATTTAAGTCTATTCAACCCTTTCTAATCTGTAGTTTTTCTCCTACTTTCATTTTGGCTAATAAGTTCTTAAGGTACAATTCTAGTTCAGAAGAGTCATAAAAATGACTAACATTCACTAAATAAATAAAAGCACTTTTGTAAAATGCTTTGCCTCTTCTCAATGATCTCATTTGAGATACTCCACCAATTTTCCCCTTATCAAACCCTAGTAAATCAAGGATAATTGAGATAGACTTTAACATTCACCTTGCAAAGTTTTGAGTAATGTAATAAATATACATCTTCCTCTGTAATTGATGTACCAATTCTGAATCATAATGAGTAAATAGTCTGCAATTTTAATATATACTGCTCTTATTTGAGGGGCAAACTATATTATAATTTCTAATTCGTTCATTCATTCATTTTAACTTTCTTTTGTGTAAGTGGTGCTGGGGATTAAATCCAGGGGTATTCTACCACTATAATAGTTCTAGCACTATTTTATTATTTATTTTGAAACAGGATTTCACTTAGTTACTGGGTGCTGGTCTCAAACCTGTGATTCTCCTGCCTCAGCCTCTCAAGTACTGGAATTATAGGTGTGTACCACTGAGCCCAACTTTTTCTTCTAAATTCTGATGAATAAAAATATTAATATGTATCTTTCAGAGCTTATGTATTATCTTTCTATAACAGATGCTGTCTTATCCCTGGTGCTCCAGAATTTTTCTAGTTTCTCTATATTCTGCCTGAGAGCTTTTCCAGAAACATCAAAAAAATCCCTGCACAGCTACATGGGCCTGAACCCAGTAAATTTGCCCCAGAATCCATCTTTCAGAATGTTTAAAATTTAATGCCTTGTGATCCCCATCTGGAAATTTTTAATACTGTTCTCTTTGAATTTGTGCTCTATAAATGAGGTCACTGGGACAATGGAGCGTGCCCTGGGCCTGAGAGTCTCGGTACACATGTGAGCTCATTCAAGATTTCCTTGTCTACCCTGGATGGGTTTCTGGTTACCTGTTCTTCTATCCTACAAAGAAATTGCTGCTGCCTTTCCTGGATGAAGGAGTCAAGCTGGGGGCAAGGAGAGGAACAGAATGGGGAGGAGACAAATATGGATTTCCTTTTTTTTAGCCTAGGATATGTGGCCCAGAAATGTCTGGGTTATCAGTGTCCACACCCAGCTCAGACTGTGAACTCCATTGTGCCTGCATTCCTCTGACAGCTGATATCTCTGTTCACCTCATCCTGGTAGAAAGCATGTACCAAGACGCAGTGATGTCCTTTGGGGTTTGCCCATCTACAGTGAGTTGGGACAACAGACCTAAGGGAAGGAGCGATTGCCTTCTTTGCCCTTGAACATATTACTTAGCAGTGGCTTTAGTAGTCAAAGTGAGGGAATCACTTTAAAATAACCCATCTTCTTTTGTTCTTAATTATGATAAGTTGAAGGCATATGTTTTACATTTTTTCTCAAAATTTTCTATCCAAATAAGCTTAAAATGTGATAACTGGTTTAGTAACAAATCCTCTTTTGGGCCTAAATTTTCTTTTCCGATGATATCGCTAAAAATGTCATAAAACATTACTTCATATTATGCCTAGTCACTTATATCTCACTATCACACTTCCATGGGCTGTTATATTACATAGTGTTTATAAGGTGTTTGCTAAAAAAAATCACTACATGCTTGAATTTCGAGAAATTTTGATGACTTCATGAGATAAATGAATAGACCATTAAAAACTTATGCTGTCACTGAAAATCTGGAAAACTTGGTAACTATAAGTTAATATATAATTTTTTCAAACATGTTATGAATATCAATCACTTCTGGCCAAATGGAGAATTAGAGTATTTGCCACATATTATAGCTTTTATTATCTGAATCTTTAAATAATAAAATATCTAGTATACTATGGTAACAAAATAAACATATCACATGTGTTTTATAATTTCATAAAGAAGTTCCTTTTCAGCATTCAACTCCTTAAGACAGAAATACTTACAATAATGATAAGATTTATTTGATGTTATCAATGAATATATGTCATATATAAAATAACTTCTCATATGATATTCAGAAGTGGATTATTTGGTGCAAAAGTAGCAACAAGAATAAGAATATTGTTTTTTGAATCTGCTATGTTTTTAATCTTAAAATCTTGATTTCCAATCCTGAAATTTTTCATCAACTATAAGCAAAAGGTTATATGTAATATAAAATACATTAAAGAAAACAAATATTATAGCAAACATAATAACATTATTGTTTAACATCAAAGATAGGAAGATTATAATTTTTAACTGAATTTTTATAATAAGATGCATACAATTCTATGATTCACCTAGACACATTAGTCACGGATTAATCTGTAGTTAAACAAGGTAATATCAGAAAGATTAATTTTCTAAACCGAAAGTGTGTCAGTTAAAAATTAGTCAGATATTATTCATTCAAGATGTGCAAGAAATAGTAGTATCATGGGAGGCTTAAAGGAAATAGTGTAGAACTAATGAAATGTAAAAATAATTTACAAAATTTACCTCACTCTAAAACTAATCTTGGAATTAAAAGAGTATAGGCACACTTAATCCCTGTTCTTAATTTAAATAAAATATAAAAAGAAGACAATTTTCACTTCAATATCAGCTTCTATATTAAATAATAAAATAACTTTACTTCATATATAAATTCACTGATTTATACTTAAAATATTGGTATTATAAAGTAAAAGTAAAAATACTTCCCTTTAAAAAATTGTAATTTCATAAATAGCTTGGGTGTTTGTTTTTAGTTGCATTTCTGGTTTAAAGTAATTACTTATACGTATATTTTCTGTTAAATATAGAATACCTATTTTATATTTTTACATAATTATTTTAAATTAGTAAATATATATGTTATTTCAAGCATTGCTTTATATTAAACTTTCAACAATTGAATTTCGTAGACGTAAACTAAATTGGTAGATAACAAGATGATGAGAGTTAATTTCCAGTAGGTTAGCTAATGATGAATAAATATCCTTGGTGATAGCTTGTAAGTGGAATTGGAATTAGCAAGACATAAAACAAAGATCACCTTCTTAATTTTAAAGCAGAATAATATTATTCCACTCAATAAAGTATATAAATATCTCCCTGTTATGGTTTAGATCTTATGTGTCCCACAAAGGTCCCATGGTAAAGGCTTGGTCACCAGCCTGTGGTGCAATTGGGAGGTGGTGAGACTTCCCGAAGATGGAGCCTAGTAGAAGGAAGGTCACTGGGAGCTTGCCTTTGAAGGCCCAGACACCTTTCTTTCCTCCTCTTTGCCTCCTAGCCTCCATGAGGTGGGTAGCTTTCCTCTGCCATGATTTTCCACCACAATGGACTGCCTTTTCACAAGTCCCAAAACAATAATCCTAAGTGACCAGGACTGAAACCTCTGAGACAGAGATAAAATACAACTCTCCTCTATTTATCACAGATACTTTGTCCTTGCAAAAAAAATGTTGACCTATATACTACCTACCTAAAAACAAAAGTCAGTTCTACTTTTCTTTCATAACATTTGTCAATCTTTTTGATGTGACCAAATAGTTATTTTCTCTCAGATTCATTCCTGGTCTTTCCCTTGTTGGGTTCTGTATATTAAGAAATTAGGGATGGGAGGTGTTCTTTGGGATCTCCTGCTGATTGTCTCATAGCTTGTTTTGGCCAGTTGGAGGCATCAATGAGAGATTGGAAGGAAGGAAGACAGTGAAAACTGGAGTATTTCTTTTCGTCTCTTCTATGTGTCAGGCAACATCTGTATCCACAGCTGTGTCTTCTCTGTGAATTTAGGCCTCTGCCTCCATGCTCCCAGTCCCTATTTACCCCTGCTAATAACTATGTTCTGCTAATCCTGCCTCCTGCCTTCATTTACTAAACTAGAATGGAGTAGTCATGACTTCCTGCTAGTTCTTAGGTTGCTTCCAACACTCCTTATCTGCTAGAATAAAAATTGCCTAGTAAATTTCTTTGTAAAGTGCATTTAACAGATTCTCTCTTTTTTTGGCTGAACTTTGATCAATTAACCAGTCATTTTATCTATTGTAGTTTAAAAAAAAAAAAAAACAGGCAGTGATCTCAGACGAAATGAATTTGAAGCCATATGCTCAACTTTAATGACTACACAAAGATTAATTCTTTAGAATGATTAAACCTGATTTGTCATTTTAATGTGGTGTCCTGTTTGTCTCTTCTGCATGTCTGGTGCCACAGTGAATATGAACTGCTGCTTTCAAAACATTGAATAAATAGTTGTGACAAGTCCCAAGCTTTTAGTTAGGGCATTCACAATTAGATGAATTTTGACACAAAGATAAAGTATGAAATTAATGCTTAAAAAATGAGTGTACCAAGTATCTTTATTTTCATCCAATGTCTAGGTCCCTATTCTTTCTCTCACCCTTGAAAAGTGATCTTCACAAATTTTGAAAGGTTCAAAGTCATACAAACATGTACCCAGGTCTTAGTATATTTCCCTTCAGGTCCCACATTGCTACTCACCATATGTGTTAGTGAGATTGATGGTGATACCTTCATGTACGGCCATAGCATAATTTGAACTGTTTGATCCTTTTCCTCTTCGAACCTCCCTTCCCCTGTTCCTTCCCACTATTCTAGTGGTCTATCTCCTCTATTATTTAAAATCCCTTTTGTTTCTTATTTTCTCTCTAGCTTCCACACATGCTAGAAAACATTCAACCCTTGATTTTCTGAGACTAGCTGATCTCTCTTAGCATAACATTCTCTAGTTCCATCTATTTTCCTGCAAATTACATAATTTTGTTATTCCTTATGGCTGAGTAAAATTCCATTGTATATACACACATTTTTGTTATCCATTCATCTGTTGACGGACAACTAGGTTGGTTCTATAATTTGGTTATTGTGAATTGTGCTGCTGTAAACATAGTTATGTATGCATCACTATAATATTATGACTTTCATTCTTTTGGAGAGATACTGAGAAGTGGTTATAGCTGGGTCATTTGGTGATTCCTTTCCTAGTCTTTTGAGGAATTTCCATACATTTCACATTTGAGTGAAACTCTACTATAAATTATATTTTAGTGAACTATATGGGAGTAAGGAATTTAAAACAAATAATATAACAATACAGTCTTATACCAATAATGTGTAACTGACAAGGAAAAAATCCATAAAAATGAACATTTCTATCAACGGGTAAAAGACTAGCTCTTGGGTAGTTGAGAAACTATGACTAATCAACAATTATAACAAAGTATTTCTCTTTTGTGAGGAGGAATTATGGTATTTTCCATTACAGCTTTTTAGATCAGATATTGCTGGTTCTTAAAGCAAATTTAATTCTCATTGCAATTCATAACTTGGATATCTATCTAATGGAAAGCAGTGAATAGGCTGCCAATTAAATTGATGCTATTTCAATCTGCATATGTGCTCCTGAAATAACCCTAAAAGGCTTCAACTCAACTCACAAAAGAAACTGATCCATAATACCCCTCCTTTTTGTCCATCCTAAATTGTGTTCCCAAATCCTGAGTAGATTTTGACTAAGCATCGATGAAGACTGATTCAGACCCAAATTATTGAGGCTATTTCCTTAATTATCTTCGTATTATCCTTGTAATGTTCACTTATATAAATGAAAGTCATATTTTTCTAAAGTCCCAACTCAACTTCTTATGGGACCAGTGTAGAACATATAATGTACTAAATATATTTTGATACATGTACATGTAATTACATTGCTCAAATCAAAAGAAATTCTATTTTAGAGCTGGTACACTTGGCAGTTGTTAAAAGAAGAAGTAGAATTCTGATTCTGCTTGTAATACAGATTTGTATTTCTTAAAAGTTACAAAAATGAATTTTCAAAATAGGATATTTTAAATAAAATCTTTCAGAAAATAAGTTTCTTAAAGGAGTGTGCATCTCATTTTCAAGATAATAATTCATTGTTTTAGAAGCTAGAGAGTATATCATATAATTTAGTAGCCTGAGGTTTTACAGAACACAAGTTAAAGTTAACTTATCTGAAGATAAATAGTCAGATAAATAGCCATTTCCAATAAATAATATTGGTGAATATATACATGTAGGTGTGTATCAAGGAAAGGGTGTGTGCATATATGAATGTATCACCTTGAACTGCACTGTGATATATAATTACAATGCACCAGTAAAAGTATAAAAAATTAAAAGTAATAGAACCAAAGTCTTTGGGATAAAATGGGGTAGAAGGAGTTATTGTGTGTCGGTATGCTTGTATCACTTTAAATCTCACTATGGTGTATAATAACATTAAACCAATACAATTATAAAGAATAAAAAGGAGGAAGACGAGGAAGAGGAGGAGAAAAACAAAGAATGGTTTTATCCCTTTGTACTGCTTTTCATTGAATTCTTCCATGGATGCAGAAAAGATTAATAGTATATTGTCTCTTTATTTTTCTCAATGGATTTTCATAAAAGTATGAAAAATGAAATTACCAGTATCAATTAAGATAACCTTGGATATCCTATGGTAGCAGGCAATTGCAACATATTAGTGGTCTCAACCTGTGCCTAGACTGGTAGAGTGACCATGCAAGCATTGCTAAGTACTCGGGCACATGGCTCCAGGTGGTTTTAATTGCCAATGAAATAAGCCTGGAAACAAGAGTCAAGTCAGTTCAAAACTCATTGGCCAAGTAGATATTTACTGCTCATCCCTAAGCTGTGAGGGTGTTGTATCTTTTTGTTGCTTAGATTAGACCTGCATTGTAATACACATGAATACTCCACAAGAATATTTAAAAAAATATATATGGTGGCCAAAAGATTCAAATGGAGGAAGAAGCAAAATAAATAGTTGGAAGCCAAGAAATTAGAGTGAGAATTAGAATGAACAAAATTGTAACAGAAAAAATAACACCAACAAGACAACTGAAAATTTTCCTGGAAAAATATTTCCAAATTACCAACCAAATATTTTTAAATAAATGACCAATAACTGAAACAATCATTTAATTTAAAAAGTATAAGTGGTCAAAAAAAAAACTAAAAATAAATCTACACTACAGAAATCCCAGAGGAAAATAATAAGACTAAGAATTATTTTTTTATCAAATCAGTAAACCTTAAAAAATGATAATCCTTTTTTGTCAAGAGGATGGCAAAATACTTTTTTTTCTGGTATTGGGGATCAAATCTAGGGATATTCTACCTCTGAGCTACACCCCTATCCATTTTTATTTTTTGTTTTGAAACAAGATGTCACTAGGTTGTTGAGTCTCCTTACATTGCCAAGGCTATAATGCTGAGATCTTCCTGTCTCAGCCTCCCAAATACTGAAGTGCACCACCATGCCAAGCTAAATACTCATTCTTATGTATGCTAACAGGAGTGTAATAAGGAAAATTTGTTTGAAATGCATTTTGTTTAAAGAGATAAAAATATATTGAATAATCAAAGGAGTTTGACAAAATAGCTACCCTAAAAAAAAGACTGCCTGGATTTGTGATAAGAATATAACCTTCATTATTTTAAGGTGGATATTTTGTGCTCTAATAATTTATTCATTTGTTTTGAATATACTTCTTAGTGCATTACAATTATACATCATACTGACATTCAAAGTGATACACACATCCATGTACACAGCACTTGGTGTGGTTCCGTCTGGATTTCCCCTCTTCCCCCTCCTCATACGTGTTAGTAAGATTGGTACTGATACCTTCATGCATGGCCATAGCATTATTCGAACTGTTTCCTTCATCAAGCCTCCTTTTCCCCTCTCTCCCTCCCTCCCCCAATTTCTTTCTACTATTCTACTTGTCACTCTCATTTATCTGAAGTCCCTTTTTTGTCTCCTACTTTCTCTCTAACTTCCACATAGGACAAAAAATATACTACACTTGACTTTCTGAGACTGGTTGATTTCACTTAGCACAATATTCTCTAGTTCCCTCCGTTTTCCTACAGATGACATAATATTGTTCTTTATAGCTGAGTAAAATTCCACTCTATGTACATTATATTTTCAGCTTGTTCATTTAATTCAGCATTTTTCATCCTAGAAATTAAAAATATGCCTACCAGTGAGAAAAAAGATGATGCCCAATTAGGCTAAATGCATTTTTTTTATTTTTCTAAAATATGAAGAAAACTTAAATTATTTTATAGAGAATTAGCCACATACGCTATGAATGTCTTCACAGTGTACTGACATGCAATATACTGTGCAGAGTATACTGTGTGGAAAGATATCTAATACATACTATGTGGTAAAAGCCCATGGAAAAAGAGTATTTGCTGTATATCCAATTTTTGGAACATATTAGTGGATGAACAAAGAAATATAGACATATATGAATTTTATAGTAATTTCCTTCAGCAGGTACAATTAAGGAATTTTATCTCAATATTTATTTTAAATATTTTAACATTGAAAAACATTCTATCACTCTTAAAAACAGAAAAATACATATAAAAATAAAAGCTGATGAATTCATTTAAAGCATTCCAAAATATGTTGGTAGTTAGATAACATTTAGAAAATTTCATGTACCATTTCTACACATTATATTTTTCACATACCTTTACTAATTTATGAAAAGAATTGATAATATGGCACTTATAACCATGATACAGAATAAAGAGCTAATACTACTGATAAAGGCATATTATCCACAATTGGGGCATGCAATTTTTATTTTCTTTGAAGATTCATTCTATACAGTTTCTTTTAATGGCCTCTTACAAACCCATTTTCTCTGTCAACCTGCCCAGCTTGCTTACATAAACAGAAAATTAACGGCCCATATTCTTGAATCAGTACTCTTAACATTAAGTGGATGCGGCTCTGAAATAGTGATACACTTCTTTATTAGGAACCATGATGATATTTATCATTTAATGCTATGCTTTATTTGGCATATGGAAAATTCTGTAAAGTGGAAGCAATTTCCAAATACATAAATTACTATCTAATGTGCATTTCAAAAACAGTAGATCCATTTTCAGAGTTTTAAACCTGAGCAAGAACAATTTGGTTTGCCCTTGATCTACATTGCTTTGTATTGATGTGATATTTTATGGTCCATTATTTTATAAACCAGATTCCTAACATACTTAGGAACTAAATTACGTCGGTGTCATCAATCAACTACTGCTCACCTCGGTTTTCTTAATATTTGTAATTTTTTATGGCAGCTCACTAGTAAAGGTACTAAAATTATAATTAAAAGCAAGGCTACGTATCCATGCAAGAGAAGAATGTTAAGGGATAGTATTTTTCCTTTGGTATTTTTAATAATTTTACTCTTTATTATGATGATATTCCTTAATATAATAGCATTATACTTAGGAACTTCTGGGTACATTTCTCTGAAATGATTACTGGTGTGGTTTATAAAACTACAACTGAATTTAGAAACTCCTCTCTGGCCAGATAGAAATGTAAACAAGCAAAATATTTTGTTGTCTTTAAATAACTTCTATTCTTGACCATTTAGTGTTGGAACAAGGGAAGGACAGTAGAAAGAAGGTGCTGTTTTTCTGAAGATTATACTTGATTATCTCTGCAAGTAAGGGGGACTTTGAATGGACTTTCTTTTTTTTTCATTTAAGGGCATTGAACATGTGTGCAATTAGCTGTCCCAGAGATGGCAGCCCTGCAGAGCAAAGCAAGCTTTGTTGACCCAGTTCACATAGCCATAAAGAAGAGGCTGTCTCCTCACCTCCATACTTCTATGTTTTCCCCTCTTTATGGAATCTAATCTCCATAATTTATTGAACACACAAAATATTAAGCAATCAAAGCTACCTCATAAAAAGAAGTAGATTTTCTTTCATGAAGAATTAAAGTATTAGCCCAAATCAATACTTAAGGAAATGCCCGGGGTTTGTGGAGAGGATTGAGATTGATCAGAACGAATTTTTTAGGCTCTTAAACATTATTTCAGGACAGGAACTTAAGTGAGAAAAAGGTAGAAAAATGTTTCCATATTAACATTAACCCCTACAGGAATACGAAGAAAGATCAGTTGACCTTATTATTTTTATGCAATGTTATGTCACCGAGAGGGTTTTCTTTAGGAGGACGTGAAAAGCCTGCTACATCTCATTGTACCATGAGAACTTGCACCATGACTCTTTAACCTGAGTGAAAAAAAGTTAGTGGAAGTCTTTTCACATGTTGTGTATGATTTACTGAATACGAAACTAACAAATCACATGCAGTGTTAAGCTTCAGTGACTACTGGTGGTAGCTTCATAGGTTTTTTCAGATACATCTAAAAATATATCTGAATTTAGATGTATTTAATCAAAGTTCTCCAGAGAATCAGAATTAACAGGATATGTTTATACAGAGATTGATTTTAATGAATTGACTCACATGATTATGGAGGAGAGAAGCACAAACTTAAGCGAAGCCTCTGTCCCAGGCTTGCAGATAACTGCTTGTTGCCCATTCACATGCTCATCTCTCTGTGCGTGCACACCGCTGATTGTGTGTGCCCTGAAATCTTCTTATAATGACATCAGTAACACTGCATTAGGGCCTGTACTACTGGCTTCATCTTAACTGATCACCTCTTCAAAGGCTGTACCTTCAAACGCAGTCACATTTTGAGGCTGATATTTTCAGCCCCTAACCATCTACAAGTAAAATTATGCTTCTCTATTATGTTATTATTGAAATGTTATTTGAAAGTGGCTTATTTGGAGGCAAAGCTTAAGTATGCAATCAAAATTTCTGTGTCTGCTAATATATGTTTAACCATAAATTAGAAAAATAAGTACATAAACTAGAGAACTAACAAAAGTTTTATGAATTTCTAGAATCAAAAGCACATGCAGGTTTATAAAACTGGGGCTAGGTGAGTTTCAAGGTTGGCTTAATCCAATGACCCTGGCTCTGATTCTCAGTTCTAGTAGATGTGTCCTCTGTTATATCTAGCCTTTGTCTCAGAGCTGATATAGCATTTTTAGGATAGCTTATCTTATAGTATCATAGTTTCAAGTGATAATGTCCAGAAGAAAAAGAAATTATACTTTTCAAGGCTTTCCTCTAAGCATAAGACATTTATTCCAGAAGCCCTTTTAGGTATTTCATCTTTTGGCACTTTGTCTGATTTAGATTATCATTTCTTTCTGACACATGCTCATCAATACACTTACCTATAAGTTGGAAAAGAAGTGAGAAATTGTGATTACCTTTAAAGTCCAATACTGGCTAAAGCTCCAAATTAGGGGGAACACAGTAGTGAGAGGAAGGAAGATTTGCAGGAATAATGCCATAATAACCTCAATAATTGCCTGTGAAAAAGAAATGTCACTTTCAGTTTAAATTGGAGCACAAACAGACTTAAATAAAGAATATGTCACACAGAGAGAATAACAAACAGTTTTTTGCAAATGTGTGCTATTTCTGGAAAGGTTGAAGCGAGACTGGCATTGAAGAGCTAATATTTGTTTTGCTTTATATATTAGATTATGGTAACTATAATTTCTTTAAACCACAGGAAAATATGTTGTTTTAATATTGGTTCCCTGGATAGACAGTGTGTGTTTATTGGGTATAGTGTTGCATTTTAACTGAGAGCAATGGTAGTTTAATTTCATTTCCAGTGTCTTGAAAATATCTAAACGTTCAACTCCCTGCTACCATTATAAATCAAGAAGCATCGGCTCTCATCTCTGACAATTATATTAGCTTTATTTTCACATTACAGGTTCTTACATGTTTGGTAAAAACCTGACAGGTTCTCAGTACAATGAAAATTGCTTAAGAACAATGCTTAGGTCCTCTTTTATTGTGCTAAAATTTCTTGTCATTTCTTAAAAGCAAAATCTTGCAGCTCTTAATTTGGCATTTGAATAGTTCTCCAATTAGTACTATGTCCTAATATTGATATTCTTAATATGTAATAGGTCAACTTTTTAAAATAATGTAAACAGTAAGACTTTTTATGGACTATGGTTGTAATGAAAAAGTTTTATTGGGGAATTATTGAAATTATATCTCTCTTGCTCCTATTGTAGCATCAGTGTATGTAGAATATAAGTGTGTAGGGCAGAGTGCGTCTGACTTCTTGAAGAAAACACCAAACACTATTCAATAATTTCACAAAAGCTTTCAGTCTTCACTCTGTTCTCTAAAATCCATAGATTGAAAAACTGATTTTATTAGTTTCTTTAACATTGTATAAATAAATGGGATCTCATTTAACAATACAAAAAATGAGATCTAATTTAATAATCATGGCTAATGTGGTCTAGGAATATGGAAAATGGGCTCTTCTTAGTCATAATACCCCTGTTTATATATAAACCGAATTTAGCCATTTGTTTTGGCTCCCTGATCCTCCCTCAACTTCCAAATTTTGGAGAGTCAGATCTATGCAGGTCTATGCAGGTGTTGAAATTTCTCTCTTAGAACAACTTCATCCTTTCTGACATATGAAGACACAGAGAAAAGATAACCATTTACAAACTCAGACATGGACTCTCACCAGGTACAGAATATTCATTCCAATACCTGGGTTTGAACTTTTGAGTCTCCGGAAACAGTGAGCAATACACATGTTGTTATAAGCCACCAAGTCTGTGGTATTTTGTTATATCATCCCAAATGGACTAAGACAAGAGTTACTTATTTAGAATGCTTACAATATTTGAGGTTTACTAAGTATTATATTTCACTAAGCAATTTTTCTATTTTGTCTTGGTCAAAACTCTGGTTTTACAAGAGTAAATGTGGCAACTCATTTTTCAGTGTCTCAGGAAAAGTCCTAGTTTCACTGAATATGCCATACATGTAACCATCCTTATTGTTATCCCGGAGGGAATACCATACTTTGATTGATTTGGAATCTACATTGGAAGTCAGAACTTCTATAGGGCATATGATCTAAGAGGTGAAGAGTAATTCTCAGTGGGAAATTTAATGGTAATGCTAGATAATAGATTCCATGCCTTGGACTTATAGGGTAAATTAGGCAGTTGGGGAAGCAATGGAGGCTGTTGCAAGGCTAAAGATAACAAAATTAATGTTGTCTTAATGTCTGTATCATTTTAACTAGTCCTTCAGTTGCTTCCTTGAGCAAGAGAAAGGGATAGAGAAGGCAAGGAGAAGGTGATAACAAGGTTTTTTCTCCCCCACATTGTCAAAGTTTCCCTTCTGCTTATTCTGCATTTATCTTCCTGGATACTTCTAGAAGCTTTTGCCTTGTTATTAGAGTGTATGTGCCATTTATTTGAATAAAAATATACAACTTTGTGCTTTTCCATATCTTTTTGAAAAAACCCCTTGACTAATACTTATATTTTAAGTTATTAGCATAATTGAATCATTGCACACATCTATCAAGATTTTATTTCTTTAGGACATTCTATATCTAGCTTTCTAGGACTTTCTAAAAAGAGAAGACAAGGGAACATCACACATAATTATTTTAAATACACTTCAAAGTGTAGTTATAACAGTGACAATTTTGATTCTCTCATAAGTTGTATTATATCACTTTTGTCCATTTCAAGTGTCACTCTAAGTCATTATCCCATCCCTCACATGTTCCTCTTAATCA
This sequence comes from Graphiurus murinus, assembly GCA_004027655.1. Classification (NCBI taxonomy): domain Eukaryota; kingdom Metazoa; phylum Chordata; class Mammalia; order Rodentia; family Gliridae; genus Graphiurus; species Graphiurus murinus. The sequence goes on along the minus strand of PVLC010000620.1, from coordinate 64,864 downwards.
TATCCTTGAATAGTAGCATTCATACATTTTTTAATATTCTCCAGGCTTTGGTTGAGGACAGTTTTCTTCCTTAAGACTTCATACATTCAAAACCTATCAGTGTCGCCAAAATAATACTCCATCTCTAATCCAATTTTCTATGTCAGATAATTCTTTAAGATTTTACAGTTGGCTGCTTTAATTTCTTTGCTTCTTTGAAAGATGAATTCAGTTCTAAAATGGTTACATATGTCTTCAGTTAATGTCCCCAGTCACAGCGCCTTTGACAATCTCTCCTTTTCTGTACTTCGGGGACCTGTGCAATTGCCATCCTATCACTCTGATTATATGTGCTGACCAGAGAAGGTCTTAGTAGCCTATAGATTTAGACGTCAAGTACCTGCATTGAAAGAAAAACACAAACCACAATAAAGTAAATAAGCATTTCTTGAGGTTATAACTTTAGCACTGAATTTGCAGAACCATGATTGGTCAATTTCTGGCATTTAAGTGTAATTGCTACAAGTGATCAGAGAATATGAATCAAGTTTTAATAAATCATTATCTCTTACAGAACTCTTTCCAGTGCTAATAGGATAAAACTAATTGCCTGCCTCATTACTGATATTAGGTATAAGCAGAAAGCTTTCAAGCACTAGTTTTAAATGCCATTATCATCTGTTCTGCATTTGTTTATTCTCTGTTATCAATTTAAATTACTTGTTCCTAACTATAGCAACTAAGACTAATAATTTGAGCTGGTATGGTGGCACATGCCTGTAATTCCAGTACTTGGGAGGCTGAGATGGAAGGATCACAGGTTGAACCCAGCCTCAGCAACTTAGCGAGAACCTCAGTAACCTAGGAAGACCCTGTTTCAAAACAAGAAATACAACGGTTTGGGGATATAGCTTGAAGGTAGAATGCCCCTGGGTTCAATCCCAAGTACAATACACACAAACACACAAATTAATAATCTGTTTTCACAGATAATTTTATATAAATATACCTTTTGTCTTCCTTTTTTGATGAACAATAGTAGAGGAATAAATTTACAGGGAACTTTTTTGAAAAGAAAAAATGAATTAGTTGCAGAGATAAATATCAACAGTATCATTTAAATTTACTTTGAATAATCAGCATAAAAATGAGTCAGAATAGGAACTGCCTAAATCTATTAGCCGATGGCATTGCTCTTTCTCGAGAGATTTTAAGCTGCTTTATTTCTACATTCCTGGGACCTCCCAATTCTGCCACCTATATTACCTACTTCTGATCCATTAGACATAAAACTTTATGATTTTTTTTGTGTGTGGTACTAGGGATGTAACCCAGCAGTATTCTACTTTTGAGCTACACCTCCAGCCAAATTTTATTTCTTATTTGGAAACAGGGTTTTGCTAGGTTGATGAGTCTCACTACTTGCTGGGGCTGTCCTCGAACCTGTGGTCCTGCTGTCTCAGTCTCCTAAGTGCAGGAATTCCAGGCATGTGCTACTATGCTCAGCTAGACATAAAACTTTCTGTTTAATTATCTGGCCTGCTCAATTTTACTAATTATTTACATTATTGGAAAAAATGTTAGAAATGTTTTAATGAAATTTGGTGTATGTAAGAACATAAGTGGAAAAATTGAAGCAGAGGCACAGATGTATTTAGATTAATTTATAAAATATTCTCTAATTTCATATCCTAATGAAATGTTAGAATAAAAAATCAGTTAAACTTAACGAGTAATAAAATACTACCAATCATTGTGGGAGATATGAAAAAAATATAACGTCCAATAAGAAACAACTAAAGCATTGTTAAATGAAACCTTGTTTCCTTTATGAATAACTCTCTTCCCTAAGTACTTTTTTTCTTGTAAAATTTAACCTCATAACAAGATTCACTTTTAATTTTCTTATAAAAATAATTTAAAATGAGAAAAGTTGAAATCGTTGATTTAACTCATTTCCAGATAGCTAGTTTATATGTGTAACCTTGCTTATCTTCTTCCAATAGATTTTTTTAGCCCCCAAAATTCTGTGCCTAGTTACTTGATACACCTGCTTTGAGTAAAAATTGTAGAAAGGGGGTGGGGGGGGTTCAAAGTGGAAATCAATTACATCAGGAATTTAGCCATGGAATAACTAAAGGAGACAGAAATGCAGATTGCCAGGAAGAGGTGACCTGGTTACCCTTAAAATGGGACTTGGATAGAAATCAGGGTTTGGTGAAGCAGAGAGGCTATGGAAGGCTCTTGCAGATGGTCAAGTCTGAGAAAATCATTTAAGGATGAAAGTCAGTGAAGAAGAAAAGAGATGTATGATACATACGGGGAAATGGACATTTGTACGAGAATTAATCAATGTGCCATAAAATAATTATGTCAACCACAAATTGTACTTTTCATTTACTATTTAAGATGGAATCCTTTCTTTAAGAAATACTTTAAGAAGTGTCTTTTAAGCTTTCAAGGAATATCTTTAATCAGAGAATTTAAAAAGGGAAAAAGTGAGACCAACCGAACCCTACCCTACCAAAGAACTAGGTATCATTTTTTTAAAAGATAATACACACAATACACCCCATCTCACATATATAATGCATATGAGTAAATGTATGTGCATATATATCTATACACACATACACACACATGCACGTGTGCACGTGCATGTGTGTGTGTGTTAAAACTATACCATGAGGAACATGGTCTAAGCTAGATCCTACAATATAAAGAAAATAGATAAAATTTGGACTTTCCAAAAATTGTAAGATGTGAGATTACTGCATGTAATTAATGTGGAATGGGAAGAATGAATATTAAACAGCAACACATAAATTATATCTCTAGTGTTCCATTTGAAAACTTCTTCCTCAAGGAATTGGTAAATGCCTTAGCTTAAATGATTAATTTAGTGCTGACAATTTTATGTTGTACCTTTATTTCATTATTGTAGCTCTCTTCAAAATATACTGATTTGCTTTCACAAATCCCATTAACTTTCTAGTATCAGATCTTAGATTGTAATTTCAGAGAGAATCTAGTTTGTCTGGTTACAATTATTTAAAGACCCAGAAGCTTTCTATAATAATTTGAATTCATCAGTAGCATAACTGCTGGTCATGCTCTAATCTCTTCATGTGGTATGAGAACTTCTACTGAAAACACTCTACTGGAATGCAAACCTCTTCCAAACACAACCTTGTGAGCCGCCCATCCTTTAGGGCAAGTAAGGAATGTTTTCTTTACATGTGAATGTCCATTGCTCTAAATCGCTTTATGCTTTAGTGATTCTCACTATAAAATCTTATCTCAATAACTTAATTAAAAAATCAAAGCCCTGGGTGAAAATATCTGACTTTCCAATTCTTTAACTATGGTGTAACTATCACTCATAATTTTACAGTAGCTTTGTGGCCAAGTTCACTATAATTGCATGAACAATTCTAAGGTTTTCTAGCTTCTGAGATCATTTATTTGCAGAAGGTTAGAATAATTTGCATTCATTTTTTGACCCTTAGTTATCAAGAAAAGTTTAAATTATGTTTAGCATTCTATAGTTAAAAAAAGTAAGGAAGTAGATGAAATATGTTATTTAAATATCCATAAAAAAATAGAAACATTAAAGTTACTATGTAAAGACATACTATTCAGTTTTCTGGGAAAAAAATCATCTATGTGCAAAAAAGCTGAATTATGAAAAAAAATTTCATTTTCCAGTGATGGAGGATAAATGAATTGCCACTGTGGTTATTTTTGCTTCCTTAAACAGTCATATTTTGTGTCTGTTAGACTGAAGATAAGAACATCCATAAAAGAGCCTGAAAATATGTAATTAACTCATCGATATCAACTAGTATAGCTTTCATTACACTATTTACCTAATACTCATGTAGATTATATTTTTCATTGCTAACAAGAGTTATAAAAATATTTCATGTGCTTATGAAATTTGTTAAATTATTTGTTAAAGGCTTTATGGGAATTCAGGGAGATCATAATGTATAACTGCCATGGAAATATATATTTGGTTTAGATGTCCAACTGTTAATCAGGATCAAGAGAACTGAGTCATGTATAATATAAAAACTTTCAACAGGAATGATAATAAAATGAAAACAGAGTAGGAACAACATGAACTTCAATATGTGGAATCAAGTAGCAGCAGCAATTAGCAGATATTGCAGTTAAATGTACTATAATCAATCATTCAAAAAATTAAAAATAAAATTAATTAACAACCTAATTAAAAATCATTGAATACCCTCAGTTATTCTGTTTAAGTAGGAGCATCATTTTAGTTCCCAGTTTAGAAATTAGACTAATTATTCAGTTAAAATTTCAGTGAAACATGGACCTTATAAGACCTCTTTTCTAGGCATTTAAATGTAGAGTATTAAGTATTCTTAATGAACACGCAATCCATCTGGCATTCCTTTGATCATTTCAGAATATCTTTCCTCTTCTATTCTAAAATTAAATTACTCCCCCTTTTACAGGTGGATCAGAGATAGCAGCTTTTTAATAAAATAAGGTCAACTTGTAATTCTATGATCTTTTTATTAGATTCCTTTCTAATACTGAAGTATTGGACTGCTGCCATTTCCTTATACCTGAACTAATATTTCTTTGTTCTGCTGTATCTTGATAGTTTAAAATTATTCTTGTCTATATATTCATGAAATTAGACTTTGTAAGTCAGATTGGTTACATTTTTGTGGTCAATTTTCAGCAGCTTACATTAAAAAAATGAATATTTTTATTTCACTAATTTAAAGTATTATTATTATTATTATTATTATTATTATTATTATTATTATTATTATTGTAGTACTGGGGACTTAACCCTGGGCTCTATATCACTGAACTATACCCTAGCTCTTTTTACTTTTTATTTTGAAACAGGGTCTCCCTAAATTGCCAATTCTGACCTTGAACTTAAGATCCTCCTGTCTCAACTTCCTGAGTAGCTAGTATTACAGGAGTAATACTACACTGCAAATGCTTTGGATGAATGTATTTAATGGATTTTACATTAATGTGCACACATACACACGCACACATACACACAAACTAATTATAAAGGATGGTTTAAATTTTCTAATAATGAACTATTTGAAAGCAGCTCGGCAAAGCAAATTTTACTTTTTGCAAAAAGAATCCTAGGTGGGCATGGTGGCACGTGCTTGTAATCCCAGTACTTAGGAGGCTGAGACAGGAGGACCCGGGTTCGCAGCCAGTCTCAGCTACTTAGTGAGGCCCTCCACAACTTAGTGAGACTCTGTTTCAAAATAAAGAATAAAAAATAGGACTGGGGGTGTAGCTCAGAGGTAGTATGCCCCTGGGTTCAATCCCCAGTACCACAAAAAAAAAGAATCCTGCCACCAGCAAGTCAGGTGTGCAGGAACAGCATGCGGGAAACTACTAGGTATTTTATTTCCAGTGTCAGGGGGCTTCTGTGCTGTGGTCCTATTGGTGGGAACATAGCTTCACAATCTTTACACTATTGGCTGAAGGGGATGCCAGAGGAGGGGTTGGCACTTTCAATTTCCAAGAAATGCTATCTTTACAAAATACAAGCACATAAAAGGTTATACAATGGCATTTTTACAAAATGAAGCCTAAATCAAGCTATTCCTGGGATAGAAAAGATCTGATTATATTCTGAAGAAAGGAAGGAAGGAAGGAAGGAAGGAAGGAAGGAAGGAAGGAAGGAGAGAAAAGACAAACATATTTTTGGTATTTCTATCTTCACTAGAAAAATTAAATTTCAGTAATGCTCAGGTGCATTCTGATGTGTTAATTCAATCTTAGACATATTAAAAGAAAAAAGTAAGATATTAAATTTAACATAATTTATTTGAGCAAAGAACAATTGCATGAATTGTTCAGCATTCCAAACACAAAGAGATACACACAATGGAATTCTACTGAGCAATAAAGAAGAACAAAATTATGGCATTTGCAAGAAAATGGAAACACCTGGAGAATATTATGTTTAGTGAGATTAGCCAGTCACAGAAAGTGAGGGGTCATATGTTTTCTCTAATATTCGCAAGCTAGGGAATAATTGGGATACAAGAGGGGCCCCAGATAATGGGGAAGAAACCTCAGTGGAGCCAGGAAGGTGGTCTAAGGGAAAGAGAGGGGGAAGACTGAGGTTCATTAATGGAAACACTACCATCAACTATGTGTACATATGAGAATATACAATGTCAATCTCAGTATTCTGTATTGGGAAGGGGAAAGATGGGGAGGCTGGTCGGGGGAGAGCATCAGGTGCTGTGTGCATATATGTCATTGTCAACATGATTTACATTATGATGTGGGACTATAATATAGCACCAATAAAAGCACATAAACACACACACACACACACACACACACACACACACACACAGAGTAGCTGTATGTGATGGTGCATGGCTCTAATCCCAGTTCTTGGGAGGCTAAGACAGGAGGATAGCAGGTTCACTCCCCGCCCCAGAAACTTCGTGAGGCCCTCTGTAACTTAGTCCCTGTTTCCAAACAAAGAAATAAAATAAGTCTGGGGGTGTAGCTCAGAGGTAGGATGCCTCCAGGCTTAATCCTCAGTACCACAGAACACAACACATACACACAACACAAACACACATACACACATCACACACACACACACATCACACACACACACACACCACACCAAACACACACACACACACACACATACACATACACACCACACACACATACACCTACACACACACACCACACACACACATAGGGTCAGGAGCATCAGCAGTGAGCTTATATACGCTAAACATGTAAACAAAATAGAGAAGTCCTCTGATTTGATTACCTAGAAGTGTCTGCCTGATTCCGATATGGCATGATCATTTGGCTGCCTATGATTAGCCAAAACTCGTGTATTTGTTACAAAAAAGTACATACTCCTAAGTTAGTTTTCAGTTTATTAAGTTCTAATTAGGCTATGTACATGTTTGTTAATAATATCTATCTTAAATACCTAGCACTTATGGAGCTGAGGTTTTTTTTAGTCAGCTAACAACTTAGAGTAGGAAAGTTTTATTTGGTTAATGGTTTCAGCAATTCAGTCCCTGGTCGGCTGACTCTAAGGCAGAAACACATGGTGGCAGGGTATGGCAGCCAGGAAGCAGAGAGAACAAGAATCCAAGGAGGCTAGGGACACACACAGTCCCTAAGACCTTGCTCCCAGAGACCCAACTTGCTCTAGCCATGTCCCTTCCTGCATGTCCCTAGCCTGAACCTTCCTGCATGGGAAACCATGCTTTTGACACATGAGTTTTTGGGAGGACAGTCCAAATCCATAATAGGTACATATGTTAATTCCTTATTTTTCTAATCTCTATAAAAAACATGAGATAGATTCTACTAGTATGCACATTCTGTAGATGGATTAATTAGGAAGAATGTCCACCTTTGCCTGGCTTGAGGGTGGCACTGTGATTAGCATCCTGGAGGGCTGACTTCAGAGGTCCTGCTCTTTGGACCATTTCTCTGTAGCTCAAATGCTTGTTGGGATGTTGCTTCCAGACTGGCATGGTGCTGGACAAATATTTCCAAGCCTTAGAAGTGCAATTTAGGTAACAAAGATTTTTTTAAATGATCTCCTGTCTACATCTGCCTCTGGCAATTAGCATTTGTTTTATGAAAATTTTACACTTTGACATATTTGATTGCTTACTTTACATCTGTTAAACAAATCTGAATCCTTGATTATGCTTCTCATTTACTTAACAAAGCTCTTTCTCAAAGGGAGTACAAAGAAACTTCACTTTAAGCCTTACATGAATTACCATGAATTCTAAATAGATAGTAACTAAACAAATGTGGTTTTGTGGTATATTTATTTCCTGCTTTTGTTGAAATCACTTTTGATTTCTTCTGCTTTACCATGATGTCTTTTAAGCTTTAGGCAAGTGATATGCAGTTAATTTTCTGTCTTCATGAGTTTTCTTTTTCTCACAAACAAACCAGAATGCAAATAAGGAGTTAAATAAACATATCATTGATTTGATTCTGACATTTCATAATTAGGAACCTCCTGCAGCCTAGGAAGTTTCTCAAGCCAATGTGGATGTTACTCCAGCACTTAGTAAAAGGAATGTATGCATCTGGCAGTGTGAAAGACTAGAACTAAGGGTGAATCATGTTCGATTCTGGAAACCATACAGAACAATCAAACAATTAGGAAGACGATACAGTTTTTCTTGTTTTTTAGGAGACTCTGAGGACCAAATCGACTCTGATTCTCTCACTTCCTACATGGTGTATTTTATTAACTAGAAAGAATAGAGTTTACTAAATGGCACTTTTATTGCTCCCTTTGCCTAGGAAGAGAGCAGTGGGATCTTTAGCTCCTTTATTACAGAAGCAGTCAGATATTTTATACAGTAATAAAAGCACCAGCTGCCATTTGAGACAGCTAAAGGTAGACGATGAGTACTATGAGTACAACATTAGTTGTATTTTCTAAGAAAAGTGTTCATTAAAATGTGGGGTTTTTCCCTAACCCCAAACACTTCTGGGACTACACATAGTCATAAACAAGCTACCTTAAACTGGTTAGAGAAAAACCAAGTTAGCTAGTACCTTTGAGTACATTCCCTGTTTATCAAAGAATAGAGGAACAAAGAATAAATGGAAAATGTACAAGGAGAGTGACTTTGTTCCATCCTATAGTACATACATTTTTATTTCACTTGTCCAAATCTTGTTACATTTTAAACATTTTTGTGTTATATTTTCAACATGTGTGTGTTGGTGTGTTTCCAACATATATCATAACATAGGCTAGTAGAATGCATTTTCTATAAATCATGGCATTCTCATCCTTGAAATCAGGCTGCCTTGTGATGAAATTTCTAAAGTATCAAAAAATTTAAAAAAAACTCTTTCTTATGAGAAAACCTCTACAATTAACTACTCTGTTTATCGATAAACCCTTACTAACAACTACTTTCCACGTCACAGCATGACATCAAGGAAGTGAAAATACCATCAATGTCTTCTCTTAGTCAGTATGTTGAGAAGATGAGATGTGTGTATGTGAAATCATACTTAACAAAGTCAGATGAATGTTAAATGGTAGTGATTGGCAGAGATAAAATCTGTCCTAGGAGTTAACAGTAATTTGACACGTGAGTGTGAGGGAATCATCTTTTTCTGGGAGAAAATAAGATTTTAGGTGGTTCTTGAAAAATGGAGACTATAATTTCCCATATTATGAACTAAATTATGGAAACTTTTATTGAGGAATTCCGAGCCAGTGCCTAGCACCTGGTTAAGAACTCAAGTATTTGTCGAATAAATGCCACAGTAAGAAATGTTAATCTGTACAACAGATACACTATTATTACCTCCAGCCTACAGATGAGAAATAGAAGACTTTGAGAGTCTCTTTGACCTTCAGAAGGTCACCAGTGAAAGAGATAAGTTGCCAAGTCTTGATCAAAAACTTTCCGACTTCACCTTGTTACACAGACTTATGTGTAGTCTCAAAAGGAAAACTTAAGGATTGGTCTGGAGACTGAAATATGTGGAGGAAGAAAGTGACTGGGACCAGGTTTCTGAAGTCTTTAAATGTTACCTTGAAAGGATTAAGATTTAATAATGGATAACAAGTAGCCAGTGGATTTGTAAAAGAATGTAAATGTGTCCTGAAAGTCCATAACTTTTTTATTTAAATGTGTTCAATTTCTTTCAAATGCAAATTCTTTAGAAAGACTGTCTTGCTTCTTATTTTAATAATCCCCCAGAGTAGACTTTATATTGGACACAGGACAAATTAGAATGTATTCAGATCTACTAATCTATGATGAAGATGTAAGATTAGAGGTATGATATGTTCATATTTCAAATCATACCTTTCCTGAAATCTGGAACATGTTGTATGTGATAAAATAATTTGTCTGCATTTTCCCCTAAAATCACTAGTTACAAAAACAAATAGAATATTCTATTAATCTATGTCATCTTTATTAGAATTCAAGAAACAAAATACATAAGTGTTGTGTGCAAGTATGTATGCATTACTTTGAGTCTCACTGTGATGTATAATTACAAAGCACCAATAAAAGCACAAAAAAATTCAGGAAACCAGGTCATTTTAAAGAATAAAATACAACCTAGAATAGCTGTAAGATTTAAATTTTAAATTTAAATCTTAGAAAACATAGCATCAGAAGGAAAGACAAAGACAAATTTATGTTATGCTTTAAAGAAAAAATGAATTTTCCATAGTGTAACTGAGACAGCTGATATATGCTCATTTAGTATGAACTAAGAACTTAAGTAATGTAACATAAAGTGGACACCTTTGTTCATGGAGGTGTCATTTCAGTTTGTAATAAAGATTAAAAAAGCACCTTTGATAGCTATGTTACTTTCTGCAATTCCCAAATCCATGAGCTGTCAGAACAACACTCATCGAGGACCATAAAGGGGGCTGCTTGCTCTCCCGTGCTGCTCCTCTGGTGTGGGCAGCTCCTCACCACTGTGATTGAGTCACTGCTCCTCCACCATCCCAGAATCTCCTGCTTTAATGTTATTATTGCTGCCATTGTTATTTGCGAAGGACATTATTGCCATTTGAATGTAATGATATTTATTCCACCTCTATAATGATATCTCTGAAAGCGCACGTCAACTGCTTTGTACTAATTGGCAATTGTAGCTCATAGATTTATTAAGCCTTTCTCTACATCAGCCTTTTCAGTTTTTTGCATCAAGCTTCTTGACCTCCATATTTCCAGAAAATATTACTCCCACCTCCATTAGTCAAACCCTAATATGACTACATCCTGTCTCCTTCGAAAACGATGACACTGCAAGTTACAAATATGACCAGTGAAGTTTATGACACTAAATATCCATGCAGCTGTTTCCTTATCATTATTCCATCAAATATTTGTCTGTTTTGACCTCTGCTCCCTGGTATGCTCCTCTATGTTTTCTCTGTCATTAGTCTTGGCTGTCATAATTTTCATCTCTATTTACCTTAGATTTCATGATATAATTATCATCTGATATCTTGCCAATATCCTGCAATATCTTATCTGATTGTCTCTCTGAAGTTCTGTTTGGGAAAAGCTCCATTGCTTAGTGAACTCAAGAGTCTGACCCCTCTTATGCCTAGTCACAGGTTACAGAGTACTCCTAGGAAAGTCAGACAGTGTGACATCACTATAAATTCATAACAAGAAATGTCAGGTAATTTTTGTTAGCAATACCCTACAACCTCATTATTCACCCAATTTTCCTGTTATATTTAAATAATGTTATATGGAATATTACTAATTTGATAGAGGTAGAGAGAAGATTAAATGATATAACTGACAAATTTTTTCCTATTCATGGAGATATTGTCATTAAAGGAGACTTAGGTACACAGACAAACCATCTTTCAAATTCCTGTATGTGACAAAACAAAAATATTTGGCTTATATAACAGGCATTAAGAAAATTCCATATGTTCAAAGTAAATTTTAGTAAACTTCTGAATAATAACAATTACTTTACTCATATCATTTAGTATTCCATTTTAACATAAAAATATGTGGTATGCTGTAATAATACAGGGTTTTAAATATTTGAAAATACTCTACAGTAGTCTAGTACCAAGTAAATAGAGTGGAAACATCAATATAGATATTGTGATGTACACAGAACTGATAGTTGTCTTCTGTTCTTTATTTCCTTACTTTTTCTTTCCTTCTTTTCCCCTCTCTCTTTCTCCTTCTTCTTCCTCCCTTCTGTGTAAATGAACAAGTTTTAGTTTTTGGTGGAATTTTTTCCCCCTCCATCTTGATATTCTTCTGATTGCTATCCAGAAAAGACTGAGAACAAATTACTCCCTACCCGAGACAAACTTTTCTTGTCAGTGTAATTCATAAACCTGGAAGGGAGAAAAAAAAAAAAAAAAAAAAAAGGTGTTCTATGAAGTGACATAACTGCTCAACAGCTTGATTTTTATTAGCACAGCTGACACTAACAGACTTCATTTGGGTAGGTCAAAGGATTTCTGACAAAAGTCAGATAATGTTGGTAAAGGAAATGATATTTTCAAGAAAGAGGCACCTAAAGAATATCAGCTTATTTTCCTCAATCATAAAAAGCTTTCTAGTAGCATTTCCAGTTGAATTGGATGTCAAGTATTGAGAGTGAAAATTTCTTTGCATTTCTTTTCATTAAAATAAGCTGTCATAAAACAACAAGTATGGCACCACTCATAAAATCAGGTCATGTTTTATGAATATTTAACTGCCTTTGAACTTTTCAGAAGGAAATAGTGACCTTGAAAACTTCCAGTAGCAATACAAGGCTGTAATACAAAGGCCACTGCCTCTGTCATTAATCATGAGAGACGACTACTGAAAGCTATTGTTGGCTTTTCAAAGGGAAATATTAAAAGATGTGAAAATATATATTATCTACTATCTCATCATTAAAAAAAAAAAATAGGAATGGTTATGACCCAAGCAACACATGAGGATTTTTTTAAATTTATTTTCAACATGTAATTTGACATAATTTGGTTTTAGTTTCTGTCACCTTGAAATCAATACACTAGTCAAGTAGTAAGAATTTAATAACTCAACTGCTAAATATTGGTTTATTACATTACATGTTAATTAGTTTATGAGACCATAATTTGTGCAGAATTATAGCAGTTCTATCCTAAATAAGCAAACCTCTCTTGTGTTTTATGTTTTTAAGACTATTTATAGAAGTTCAAGAAAAACATTCAAAATTTTCAAGAGAAAATCAGTAAAATAAAGAAAGAAATATTTAGCCACTTGTTAATTAATCCTTTCTACCTAGAGCAGAATATTGGCTTGAAACTATTATTCAAGTCAAGTTCAAAATTTTTAGTCAAACAAAATGAATGGAAAATTATTAGATTTAAATTTAGATGAGATAAAAATAGAGTATTTAATTTTCTATCTCTTAGTAATGGCATATAATTGAAATTATAATGTTTTTTCTAGTTGATTTTAAATAAAATGTATATGAAACAAGTCATATGATGAATCATAGAATCTCATATCCAAAATACCTCTTATAAACAATATTTCACTCGTTTCAATTAAGCGCTTCCTATTCAGATGAAAGTTTAATAATTTTATGATTTTTTTTTCTTTTTGGTACTGGAGATTGAACGCAGGAGTGTTCTACTTCTGAGGTATATCCCCAACCATATTTTATTTTTTATTTTGAAACAGGGTCTCACTAGGTTGCTAAAGTCCTCAGTAAGTTGCTGAGGCTGACCTCAAACCTGAGATCTTCTAGTCTTAGCCTCCCTAGTACTGGGATTTCAGGTATGCACCGTCACACCGGGCTGGATGGCTGGATTTTATGGTTTTTAAGATTATTTCTTCTTTTATATTCAAAAGGACAAATGCTATATGTAATTTCCATTGAAAATATCAACTCTACCTTTCTCTTTTTCTTTTATGCCATTAGTAATGTGTGTATCTTCTATTGATAGCATGTATAGCACAGTTTAAGATTATAGGTTTTGTAGTCTATATCTGCATTTTTTTCATACATGACAGGAGCCACAGTAGGTAGTATTTTACCTACTAGAATAGGTAAAATATTTTTAATTCAATTGTGGGATTGAATTTTTAGTTTAAGTTTAATTTTAAAAGATTTAAAATAAATATAGCATCTTATTATTTTGGTAGAGTTGAGTTTCACTCTAACTATTAAGTTACAGAAGATGTTAGTATTGCAGTATAGTCCACATATTGGTCACCTTTTTTATGTCTAGTATCACATATAGACACATCATTGATCTATTAGGTGTCAATGGGTTGACTCAGTTTGAATGATTTGTTTATATACTAGGTAATATTGCAATGCTTTATTTAAAAATTTTATGCAAACAGCATGGGATACGTATATCTATGTAAATTATAATTGGTAAATAAATTGAAATATTTAAATTATAAAATTTAAATTATTTTCTAGTTAAAAATAAGTGTAGACATTTTTTAATTTAAAAAGAAGACTTACTACTGATGTAGAACAAATGAAAGATGCAGAAACTATCAAGATAATAAAGATAAAAAGAGATTGGAAGGAGTTTTGCAACAAAATTCATGATGAATGGCAACTTACTTTGGTTGTCCAAAATGACAAGCTATTTGTCTTGTAATTTTTAAGATAATATTAATTTTCAGTAAATTCTTAGTGAATTGTTAAGAATTTTTCTCTTAGAAGTCAAATAACTGATTAGCTTGATTGGCTCAATTCAGAATTAATAACTAAACCAAAATAGTTTCTTAACTTCTTTAATAAGATCTGAGTTGGTAAATTTGACTACCAGTAAGATGGCTTGGATATATATATATATATATCTTTTTTTTTTTTTTTAAACAGGCTCTCACTAAGTTGCTGAGGCTGACCTTGACCTTGTGATCCTCCTATTTAAGCCTCACAAGTACTGGGATTACAGGCATGGTCCAGCATGCCTGAGTGCTTAGATTCTTATACAAAAGAAATTCAGTTTTTGTGATGGTTTGCATATAGAATTTCCCCAGAGAAACCTCTTATACTGGCAAAGCAGTGTTCTTGTGTAAAATAATAATTTAACCTGGGCTTTAATCTCATCAATGGATATATGATTAATAATGTGAATGGGTTTACTGATGGGAAGTGTAGGCAGATGGCTAGAGAAAGTAGGTCACTTGGGGTGGGTGTGTCCTTGGGAACTACCTCTGACCCTAGTCCCTTCCCCTCTCTCTGCTTCCCAGCTGTTCTGAACTGCTTTCATGTGCCTTGCCAGGCTACCATGATGTTCAAGCCTGGAGCCACCTGACTATGAACTAAACATTTAAAACTGTTATCTACATAGAGTTGTCTGTACCTTAAAGTATCTGATAAATCACAAAGAAAAATGAAATGAAGAGTGTTTACTCCCTTTTCCCCAAAGACCAATATGATGCCTGCACAACTTGGCAGTCTTTAAAATGGGTACGGGGAGGAAATAAAAACAAGTTTCAAATGGAATACAAAATGGAAAGATTTTTAGATTAAGCATACAAAGTGTGTTCTTCAAAACTATTCATAATTGATAATGCCAAGCAAAAGCAAAGCATATAGAGTACACAAAATTTTAAGAATGTGATGCTCAAAATTAGTGCGGGCCGTTGTCACTGATTTTTGATGAGAAAGAAGAAATCTAAAACATTGAGTTAGCCAAGGTTATTTTTACTGAGTGGCAGGGAAGTATTAAAAAACATCATTTCTTTAACAAGAATACTTTCTTTAATACTTTGTACTTATCTATCTATCTCTGCCATTCGCTACACCGCCAAGTTCTCTGGCATTCAAGTCCTCTGCCTCCGTGTGAAGATGAATCTCATTTCCTTGAAATACTGCTTCTACTGTATTTCAAGGAAATGAGATTCTGTTCAAGCAAGTTGAAATCTTAATTCCAGTTCTTTTCAGAGTAATAATTTATATATAAAGTGTCACAGATGGATGTTTATATTGGATATAATAACTTGAAGACTTATTTTATCTGAAAATGGAATTAGAGCTTCTTAATGCCAAAATACAGAGCTAAATCATTTGAGGTTATCCCCCCACCTCTCTGGACTGTAGAAGCACCATCTTTTACCGGTGGAGCATTTAAGTCAGCATTATTCCTTACTCAAATGCAATCATCCACACTAATTTTCTGTTACAAAAGCCAAGAAATGAGTAAAATATTTGGCAAAATTTTACTAATAGACTCTTGTTCATGAAAATAGAAGAAAGCTACTGAGCATTTTGGTTGATTAAGTTTTGTATACTTTATTTGCATATACAGAAGGGACTTAAGAAAAGTCAATTTGGTCACTGAAATATGAAATTTAAACAAAAACTTCTCATTTTACTTTTTTGTTTGTTTGTTTAGCAATACTGGGGATAAAACCAGGGCCTTGTGCATGTAGGCAATGAAATATATAGTCCCAGACCCTCATTTGTAATTTGAATGTGGCAGATAGGTGCTAAAATTGTTACTGCATTAGGAAATTCTTAATTGGGTATTGTTCATTCTAAATTAAGAATCACTTAAAGTTGCATCAAAGTTGCATCAGAGTCCTTATTAGAAGAAAATAAAGATAGAGGAGCAAGTACATTTCATTAATTCAAGAAGATCTATTTTTAAAATACTATCTAACCTCTGATAAGAAAGTTATCATTGATAGTATAGGGTAAATATTAGTAGTTATTTAATTCTTACCTATATTGTTGTGTATAGTGTGTCCATAAAAGCACACCTCCAAACAGAATGATTAACTTATTCATATTGCTGAAGTCATTCTTAGACACTCTATTGGGCATAAACAGGAAGCTGCCTTTTAATGTTCTCAGTGGGTCACCGTATCGACATAGACATTATGTCTTCGTTCTCTAATTACAACTTCCAGGAATATTGAATTAGAATTTTTCCAGAAAATAAAAAAATAGACTAAATTTTGATCTACATGGTACCAATAATGGAGACAACAAAAAATTCTACTTCCTGCAGAAAAGTTTAAAAATTTAGCATGGGCCTTGATAGCCATTTAAATTCTGCCAGTTTCTTCAGATATTGAATTGTCATTTAACTTGTTATTAAAATATGATTGAATATATAAAAATATTAGAAATGCATTATATTGTTTTAAGTCAAAACAATGAATAACCCCAAATTCTGACCTGTAACTAAATAAAAGTTAACTCTTGAGCCTCCTGTAAAATAATCACCTGACTATTGAACATTAGCATGGCTTTAGTAATAGAGTTGTTTCAATATTTGTTTATTGTACAATCTATAAAATTACTTACTATCATCTTCTAATGGCTTTTCCTGTCTCTCTTGAAACTGAATTTATTTCAAATAACTATAATGAACACAAACATGCACAGAGAGAGAAGAAAGTTTCAAAAATCAGACAAATACTTTTTATTTCATTGGTGCATTGTAATCATACATCTTAATGAGGTACAAGCTAGTAAAGCATACATGTACACAGCACTCATTTGACCCTTTCCAAATTTCTACCTCATTCCCTCCCCCTCCTTCCTTCTCATGTTTGGCTTAGTGATTGACTTTGATATGTTTGTGAATGTACATCATGTGCATTAGGGTGTTTCCTTCTCCCCCCTTCCATCACTTTCAGTTAGGTCGTCGTCTTTGCTCATCTAAGGTTTCTCCTTCTTCTTCTAGAGTCCTTCCTCTGACCCTCTTTCTCCCTAGCTTCCGCATATTTGGGAGAGGATCTGATTTTTTTACTTTTTGTGATTGACTAATCTCACTTAGCATAATGTTTTCTGAGGGACTATCAGTATCTAGTAGTAACATACATTGTATTTGACCTTTAAAATTCGTTTGTCAAAATGCTGTGTCCTACAATGACTGCAAGACAGTCTATACATATAAACACTAATATTCTTCATAGTGTAGAAAGGATAGTTGCATACAGGGTATCTTCTACATAAATATCAAAGGAGATATTATAATTTAGAGTTTCCTGGCTCACTGATCCTCAAACCAAAAGAATGTAAGATTTAAGGTCCCAAATTAGATGAAATCACATACTATATAAATTAGGAGAATTTAAGGAGCAATTACTTCCCAGGAAAACTTGGCCTCAGGTAGCCCAGGTGTTGGCAAACTTGAGACAATTGCCAGTTTTTTTATGGTCCATGAGTCAAGCATGATTTTTACATTTTAAAATAATTTAAAATTCAAGTGTGTGGTGGCACATGCCTGTAATCCAAGTACTTGAGAGGCTGAGACTGAAGGGTCACAAAGTTCAAGGACAGCTTCAGCAATTAATTCAGCGAGGCCCTCAACAATTTAGCAAGATCCTGTTTCAAAATTAAAAAAAAAAAAAAAAATGGCCTGGGGGAGTAGCTCAGGGTTAGAATGCCACTGATTTCACTCCACAGTAACACACATACACAAACATACACACACACACCAAGGAATCCTAATATGAAAAAAAAATTATAGGAAACCTAAATTGCTCTGTGACTGCTGTCTGGCTACAATGAAGCAGTGAAGCAGTGACAGAGATTTTATAATCTAGCCACTTACTAAAACAAACAAACAAAAATAACATTAACTGACCATTTAAGTAGTCTAAGAGAGAGTCTTCCAGAGACTGAAATACTATTTGCCTAATGAGCTATTTGGAGACTTGAATTGCTCTCTGTGGACATCTTAAGACAAGTTTAATTGTACTACTTCCAGATTAGGCCTGCCAACTCTATGGATAATTATATAAACACACTAGATTATTGGCAGAAGGACCCCAAATTATTTTTCATGACCTTATACTGCTGCTAAAATCAGTGTTTCCGGTGGGCTGTCGGAATGCAACCAAGATGTTTTACTATCCTACAAAGCCATATAACTATGACTTTAGGAACATATCTTTAGGAAATAGGTGTCTAACCATCTTAAGTGTCCATATATATAGAATGTAGTCAGTTAACATAGCACATTACATAATACCACATTGCTGATTTTTTCTTCAACTAACTTCTCTATGCCTGAGAGGTCAAACAGCTTTCAAAGCACTAGTAAGCCCACTCTATTCTCTGGGATGTGCACTTAGATAACTTGAGGAATTGGTCATAGCCTTGATTTCCCTTTAATATGATTTAATACAGGTCATAGGGACAAGCAAATAAACTGTGATTTAGATACCCAGACCGGGTATCCATTTTTCTTTAAGGTGTGTGTGTGTGTGTGTGTGTGTGTGTGTGTGTGTGTGTGTGTATGAGTACATGTGTGTTTAGTTTCGAAATGAATAAAAACACTCAATATCAACATATAAGTGAGAATATCCACCATGTATATGCACTGTGGTCACACTTGTATTTTCTTTTGAAAGTTACACTTGATTTGAGGTATATATTTAGCCATTTTAAATTTGCAAAACAAATAGGAGCACACGAATTCATCCATTTACAAGCAAGCAAAATGTTTCTATACCTCTTTAAGAAATTTATACATTGATGTAATTATGCTAAAATATTGGATTCAGAATATCATGACAACTTATTTATGAAAACAAACAAACAAAAAAAGAAAGTTGTCCTGCAGAACATGATTGAAAATAATAGTTACAGAAGATGTATATCTGTATATCTCATCACTATATGTTTACTACTAAGGGAACTTTTGTTGAAGCAACAGTCAAGAACACGTTCTTTGTGTTAAGAGGAAGTAATTTTGCTTTTGCTCTGCTAGGTTTAAGAGTTGCAGAATAAGCCGGGCGTAGTGGCTCATGCTTGTAATCCCAGCATTTGGGAGGCTGAGACCAGAGGATCTGGGTTCACGGCCAGCCTCAGCTATCTAGTGAGGCACTCCGCAACTTAGTGAGACCCTGTTTCAAAATAAAGAATAAAAAAAATAGGGCTGAGGGCATAGCTCAGAGAAAGCCCCTGAGTTCAATCCCCAGTACTGAAAAAAAAAAAAAAAGAGTTGCAGAATAAATTGTTATAGAAAATGTATGCCAATATATTTGTACATTATTGTAATAATTCCTAAACTCCTGCACTAATTAGAGACCTTAAATTTTATAATGAATACACAAATACATACATAATGATATTTAAGAAAAATTTCCATCTCACACACACACAAAATTTAAGATGTTTAAATATGGTGTGTTTATATCTGTCTTTTCTTTACAATAAGAACTCTTTTTACTAGATATTTCAAAATAATATAAACTGTGTAAAATAAAAAGAATGCCTCATTCCAAATGCAAAAATAAAAATTCTATTATTAAAGGCAGAGTGTTCAAGCATAATAGACATTATAATACTGCTAAACTTGAAAAATGTAGTGGGAACACAGTTTCCTAAGGCTAGAACAATGAAAGAAATATCACACTTTTATAATAAATTTGGACTCCTCAAACCAGTAATATAAGAGTAAAAATGGGCAGTGGGTATTGTACCTCAGAACATTTCTGCACCATTACTAATAGCTAAAATAGAAAGGCTTTAGAATCTATTAATTGTTATACAAGTCAAACAATGCACTTGTGTTTAGAATATATGTGTGAAAATAACTTAAAATCTATCACCAAATCCTAGCTATGGGACCCACTAATACCAGGAAAAAGGAGGATATAATCCAATGGTAACACTATCAAAGTAAAGTAATACAGTTGATTGAAAACACAGTTGAGCACTCCCAGTAGATGAAGGTGTGAATTTCCTCATACATCATCTTAATGGCAACATTTTCTACAAAGCGACATAGAGCACTCCTTTCATATTTCATGAGTTCTATTTGCCGGGCTTCAAAATGCCAAATGTGCTAGTGAACAGTGCTTTAATATTCATGGGTTTTTTGAGATGGCTTTGACAGTTGTCAACTAGAGAAATGGCTTCATCAGAAAAGAATCTGACTTAGGATTTCCGGCACACGTATAAAAGCATGTAGTCATTCACGTATGCATTCCACTTGAAAGGTATTCTTTGCATAGTTATCTTTTATGAAAATTATACAGCACTAAAGTCCTTTATGTAACAGTAAGTCATTTTCAAATTTTACTGGGATATACACTTAGTGTACCAGGAAATTTTGTTTTCCCTAGACATTTAATAATTGAGCCGTTTTTAACAAATGTTTTTGAAAGACATAGCCCAGTAAGTATCCTTAAAGTTCTCAAATCATCCTGGCATAAATCACACACACACAAGTAAACAACTTATACGTTTTTTTTTTGTATAATTCTAGAATATATTACGTAGTTCAGTTTAGGGAGAAAAAAATTACAGCATTTCTCTAATAGTTCAAAGATTTGTATTCTGTGTTTGCAGTCTTTCTTGAACATTTTGTACATCAAAACTAAAAATAAAATTAAAAATCACAAAATAGGATTCATTGTTATTAAATTTTAAAAATTTATGAATTTTTTACATAATGCCAGTTAATAATACACTGAATATTTAAATTATATGTAAACACACATATTTTACAAGAGTTTATTATAAATATTATCTCATTGTGCCCTCATGAAAGTCTTATGAGTTAGGAAAATCAGTAGCATATTCACCATTAGATTAATAATAATATCTAATAATTATTGAATATATACTATCTACCAATAAGTCTTCTAAGTACTCATATGTGTTAGCTCAATTAATTTAGGTACTAAATTAACATTCTCATTGATATAATCCAAAAGACCTGACCACACATTAGAAAAAGGAAGATTTATTCGTTCACAGATTTTTGGAGATTCAGGGTTTGGTCCATGTAAGGCCAGGGTCTGGAGCTCAGAGTATGGCAGTGGGAAGCAGAGAGAGGGGGCACTTCAAGCTCTGCTCTCACTTCATGGTGGCTCAAAGCAAGAGAGAGCAAGCAAGCAAGGGAATTCAGAGACAAGCACCTTCTCCAGCCACATCCCACCAGCCCAGGCCACTACCACCCAGAGAAATCCATCACAATGAATTTATCTATTGATGAGATTACAACTGTCTTCTCTTAATTATATCAACCCTTAGATCTTCAGGGGGATATTCTCTTTTTGACGATAACAAGTACTATTATTAACCAGTTTTGCCAGTGAAGTAGGTTAAACAACCTGGGCCATATCTTATCACCATTGTGTACTAGAAACATGTTAAAGAGTGAGGTAGTCTTAGCCATACAACCCTTACCTCCAACAAAATCCTACACTGTCAGAACTTGAGCCACAATGAGAACCCCATTGACATTCTCACATGAGTGTTGTTTCCACTCTTTCTTCACACAAAGGTTGTCCTTACTGACTGGCATCTTTATCAAATATAGCCTTCATGGCTGGGTATGATAGTGCAGGCCTATAATCTCAGTAATTGAGAGGCTGAGACAAGAGGAATACAGATTTGAGTCCAGCCTCGCCTCAGCACCTTAGTAAGGTCCTCAGCAACTTAGTGAGAATCTTTTTCAAAATAAAAAATAAAATAAGGCTGAGGTGTAGCTCAGAGGTAGAATGCCTCTGAGTTCAATCCCAGTACCACACACAAAACAAATAAGAAAATTCAGCCTTGAAAATCTTCTTATATGAATATCACAGGAAGTTGTCATAGAATATGTGAGTTTTTAGACTCAGGTATAATGTCTTCCTTTTTTTATTCATCTTGTTTTTTTTTTCCCCTCTAAGTTAAAAGCCTTCAAAGGGGCAATGGAAGTATTGCATAAAATGATAGCTTGGGTTCCCATAGTGCATTTAACGACCTGCAAATTTCCCAGTGTTTTGTATTTGGCCATTGAATCTGATGTATTAAAATACAAAAGCTTATAACTCAATTTTTTAGACTGCTGAGAAAAATGAATCCAGACCACCTTACTTTTCTCTGAGTGTATGTGCTGTGACTTAACACAGATTAATATAATAGTTTCTATTCTCTATGTTTGTATATGAGTTAAGAGGGTTAAACAGTCAATAACACAAACTCTGAGATTGGAACTAAAAATTATACTTCCAAGTCTTATAACTTTAAAGCCGTCTTCTTACATTTCCCTGGTCAGCTCTTCTCATTTCCTATAACATCTATTTGGTCATTCTTTTCTAAAAACATCTACTCCTCTTCCATCACCCTACTTTCTGCAGATGGTCATGCCTATTACTACGCAAGAAATCTACATGAGACTGCAGCTGCTCACGTGAAAACTCCCTGTGTTTCTCTTACCTAGTATTACTCTCTACCTGTTATCCGAATGCTCTTTCATCCCATTTTCTCAAAATCAAAACTTTTCTAGTTATAATTTTTTTATATTCTAGAGTTTTAAACCTTTGCGTTATTTAAGATGAGGTAGATTATGCTGAAATAACAAACAAATCTCAAATAATTGTGATATAATGACCATATTCACATATTCACATTATCAATTCCCACTAATTTTCAAACATAGTTTCAGTTTCTCAAAGTAATGATAAAAGGTATCCAGACTTTACTTTGTTCCCAAATTCTATAGATAGTCACCCGTCAGCCTTCTCTTATTCATCTTTTCAGGGTTTTTTTTTTGTTGTTGTTGTTGTTTTGTTTTTTACAAATTCCATATGTTTTCCTTTAAATATTGTTCTTTTTTTTCTCAATATTGCACATTCATATTTTTCCTGACCTTTTATTTCCAGTTTCTTTTAGGCTTAGCTCTTTATGTAATCCCTAACATTGATATTTTTCAGGGATTTGTTTTAAGCACCTCTTTCTTCTCATTTAAATATCTCATCTTTTTCCAAATTAAAGGTAATTCACTAAAGGGAATTTATATATTTGATCCTCTAGTTTAATATATACAGGAAGTACTTGGTTTGCTCTTCTGATATATGTGGATCTCAGTTGTTATAGTTTATTTAACTAATACCAATTCCCAACAACAGAATTCAAATTTCAGTTACCACCTCCTATTAACTGTGAAAAATATTTATTTATTTATTTTTGTGTTACTGGGAATTGAACCCAGGGGCATTCTACCTCCAAGCTACACCCCCAGCCCTATTTGTTATTCTTTATTTTGTAACTGGGTCTCACTAAGTTGCATAGGGCCACACTAAGTAGCTGAGGCTAGCCACAAACCTGGATCCTCTGATCTCATCCTACCAAGTACTGGGATTACAAGTGTGGACCACAATGCCCGACTTAACTGTGAGAATTAAATAAAGTAAAAACTTTACTAAAAGCTCTTCAGTCCACAAATCACTACCTAAGTAATAGATATGCATCATGACCATTGACCAGTCACATTACTGCCTTCAAAGCCCATTGGTAGCTAGTCATTGTGCATTTGATATTCAGTTCACACACACTCAACCAAACTCACAGCTAAGTTGCCTCCCTGTCCTGCAGTGATAAATCTGTGTGACATTTTATGAAACAGGATAAATGAAAGAATTGGTTGAGAAACATGAAAGAGCAGCAAACAAGTAGAATATTATACTGCTGGAAATGAAATTAAAGAGGAACATAAAATGGAAGTATAGAAGTAGCTCACCATGGAAATGATACTGCCTCCATCTGAGAGAATCTAGAAGTTCCCTGCTGAGATTTTTCTTCTTCTTCTTCTTCTTCTTCTTCTTCTTCTTCTTCTTCTTCTTCTTCTTCTTCTTCTTCTTCTTCTGCTTCCCTTCCTCCTCCTCCTCCTCCTCCCCCTTTTCTTTCTCCTCCTCCTCCTTCTCTTCCTTCCTCCTCCTCTTCCTTCTTCTTTTCATCCATTACAAGCATATTTTCTTGATGTCATTGAGCTTGGTTATATCAGTTGGTTTATAATATTTGTCTGTTCATGTTAACGTCAACATCATCTCATGCTCAGGCTCCACTAATTGTCCTTTCTACTAAAGAAGGAACATATTTCTCATGTTCTTCCAGTCAACTCACTTTAAATTAAATTTTGGATACTGTGAATGTTATGTTGTAGATTCTGCTACAGAGAGTGTTGATTTTTTATTTTTGTTTTTGTTCTTGTGTTTTAGCTGGTAATTTTCAGTTGGGTAAGCTTAAACTATATGCCATCTTTCTTTAAGAGAATTCATACACAGAACTTAGAGCAGCTGATCTCTTGCTCTATTCTTCTGACATTGATTCCTCAGTTTCCAGAGGCATTGTTATATTCTCTGGTTCTTCAGGACAGAATAATTAAGGTTTTCTATCAGAGTTTTAGCACCTTATGTGGTATAGAGCATGACCTGTCCTTTAGTCATGCTCCAGAATCAAGAGTTTTTCATTAATAGTGTTTTGTTGACTGTGAAAGGGTACTTCAAATAAGAGTTTCCTTTGTTATTATGAAAACTGAATCTTCTCTTATTTTTTAATTCTAAGCTCCATCTCTAAGCATTTCTATTCTCATATGTCTCACTATTATTCAGTTATTTTTCCTTTACTTTTTTCTGCCCCAAAGCACTATTACATGTTATTTTTCTTTTACTAGATCTTCTCTTTGCTTGACCAATTTCTCCTTATTCTACAGGTGCAATCTTTGATGTAATGTCCCAAATCTTATTAGAGTACTCCATATATGGGATCTCATAGTGTATTTCATTTCAAATGCTCAACTGGATACCATTGTCTGACACATAGCAGGATCTTAATAAATTGAATTCATTCATTAATAAATACCATTAACTGCATAACCAATCCAACTTAGAGAAACATAAATATGACATTAAAACACAAAACTAATAAATGACTCTAATAAATGCACAAATTATTTTCACTTAAGGGCATACAATTAAATGTCTTTATTATGTTAATAAATATATAAAAGAAGCTGGGCATGGAGACACATGCCTATAATCCCAGCACTTCAGAGACTGAGACAGGTGCATCACAGGCCAGCCTCAGCAACTTAACAAGATACTATTTCAAATAAAAAATAAAAAGGACTGGGAGCGTAGCTTGAAGGTCAAAAGCCCCTGAGTTCAATCTCCAGCACTAAAAACAAACCTGTGTGTGTGGTGTGCGTTTGTATGTGTGTGTGTGTGTGTGTGTGTGTGTGTAAGCTACTGCTTATAAATAAAGTACATCAGTATGTAAAGATGGATTATTATGATAGTTCTCTTTACTTTTATTATTTTCTAACTTTATATTATCATAAAAATTTGCTAAGCTTCATATTGTGCAAATAAAAGCATATGATTACTTAAGTAATATTGTTCTATAATATTATTGCACATTAAGCAGATAGTTGATTTTTACATATATTCAGTCTTTTCCCCTTTAATTTAGATAATAAAACACTAAGGTTATGATAATCTTGTGTTTTCAGGTTTCACAAGAGGATTGTATCAGCAAACACAAAGCAGTATTTTTCTTTCACTTTGAAACAGATTTTTTTTTATGATTTTCACAGAGAAAACATCAATATCAATCTTAACAGCTATTAATACTCTTTCCCAAAGATAATACTTACATTGACTTCTCATAGAGTTAATTACATTTTCTCAGCTTTTAAGACAAGAGAAAAATACATACCATTTACAATAATTATTACTGTTTAATTAAAGAAGACAAATAGGATTCTAGCCTTGGAGATCTATACTTTTGAAAGACAAAGGTTTTATGTGTGCATGATAATCCAGAAATATTTAAAATATATTTGCACAAACCTGTGAACTGTTTGGCAGAGGTATCAGGTATCAGTTTCCAAAAGAAATAGAGAGAGGTGTTTGGTATTGAACCCAGAGACATTTCACCTACAACCTACAACCCCAGCTCCACCGTGTGTGTGTGTGTGTGTGTGTGTTACTTGGTATGTAACCCAGAGGCATTCGACTTTTTAGTTATACCTGCACTTCTCTATTATTTTTATTTTGAAACAGGGTCTCACTAAGTTGATGAGTCTCACAAATTGCTGAGGCTCTCCTCAAACCTGTGATCCTCCTGTTTCAGCCTCCCAAGTACTGAAATTACAGGCATGCACCACAATACTCAGCTACACTCCCTACCCTTTTTTTAAAAATTTTTGAAACAGATTCTCATTAAGTTTCTGAGGTTCTCACTAAGTTGCAGAGGTTGGCCTGGAACTTGTGATCCTCCTGTCTCAGCCTCCCAAGAACTAGTACAGACATTCACCACCATGCCCAGCTGAGAGTTTTTGTATGTCACTCAATTTTTTTTCAATGAAGAAAACAGAATATTATTATTGAATTTACATATTGAGACTACTTAATCTTATGTCTGTTGCCTGAGAAGCAAAGGGAAATCACAGAGGCGGAGGTGGTTTTCATGAGTAAGTCTTACAAACCTAGAGGCAGAAATAACATTCTTTGGTGTCCAGGAGACAAATATTTAGAGTAGAAAATTCGATTACAGGTTTGCATGTTTCCCCAGTAGCTTTCTATATATCAGCAACTGTCACAATGGTGAAGCGTCCTTCCACCAAGTAGCCTCTCCAGCAGGACACGGTCAGGAGGGACTTGTGGTGTGGAAGCAGGAGCTATTGAAGATAGTTATCAGTGAAGCTGAGAAAATATTTCAAGAGAAACATGTCAGACCTGAGAAGCAAGAACAATCCCTGATGACTCCAGATAAAAATGCAGAAGAAAAAAAGCACATAGAGAATTTTCTTGAGCAGGCAAGGACAAAATTTCTGTATTAAGGTAAACGTGGAATTGTTCCTGTTCGTAAGGGATGGAGCTCAGGACAACTCATTTTGTAAAAAATATTTGGGTTGTATATAATGTTAACATTTTATTCAAAAGTAAATTCACTGATATGAAGGTAATTTATGTGCTTACTATTGCCATGAGAAAGACAGTATCAGGGCTACAAAAGAAATCTTACATGGGATTTAAAGATAAAAATGAACGCAAAGCATATAAGCTTGATTAAATGAGCCAATAAAATATCAGTGTTTGGGATAAGATATGTTTATAAAACAGTAATTTAATCAATTACAATGAACAATATACTGTGAAAGAAACACACAGACATGATCCTTCAAGATCACTGGGGTACCTGATTTTCTCTAACAGTGTCATGATGGGTTTGGGAATAAAATAGGGAGTGAGAGGGAAATAAAAGCATTAAGAATGACTGCATTTACTGGATCTTTCTTATGAACAACACATTTTTTATAATTTCAGTAATGAAAATTTGCCTTGAAAATATTTTTTACACTGATACCAAAGGCATTTTCCTGGAAGGATTTTTCTCTGATATCTATTTATTTGTCCTTACTTATTCTGTTTCACTCTTTTGTAACTTGCACAGAACTGTATTTTTCTTCCATGGCATTTATATTTTTTCATTTTTCACTCAGACTTCACAAAGTGAAATACCAGACTGCATTTTCCTTTTTCAAAGTTTTTTTAATCATATAATACATTTATTCTTTAACAAATTTCAATATAAATATTTGTGAAGTAAACTATTTGCTTATTGATTCTGCTTCTACTATGAGATTAATAATGATTACAATTAAAAGAATAATAGCCAGCTATATTCTATTTTTTGCTATTGAATATATATAATTTTGGTTACCTTGCAAATTCACCCTTCAATATGAGAACAGTAGCTTCAATTTACAATTGACAAAGCATACTTGGAGAAATTGAGTGGTCTGCCAAGGTTACATGTTGAGAAACTGGAAGAGCCAGGATTCCAACTAGAAAGCTCATGCTCTTTTCACATCCAGTGTTCCCTGACCTTGATCATAATCATTTGCTAATACCTTAGAATAATTAAACTATTAATGTTGCTATATGTGTATCTATGACTTGCAACTGTATGTTCTACTTCGGTAAGAATCAGTTACAATCCAATGCCCATCATTTATATTGATTGATTGAATAGTAATGAATACTTTATTGCTGATTCCATTTCAATATTGAGTCTTTGGAAAACCATTTATAACAAATTTGAATAAAGAGCATGATATGCCATTCTCAAAAGTTCTGGGGGATAAAAAGAAAACTGAAGCCCAATATCTAATGGTTGGATATTTCATATTGCCTGTCAAAGCCATTTCATCATTTTGTATATTATTAATGCCTGCCTACATTTGGAATATGTTCTATTTGGTTTGTTTCCTGTGGGTCAGATCATTGACAATCATGATAGCAGACAAAGTTGTTAATTTAGAGTGTTGTTGTTCTTTTTATGGATTATGCATTTTGCTAAAGGCAACATTTGACCTTTTCTTTGAAGTCATCTTGCTGCTGAGTTTCTTAACATTCAGTGACACACTATCAATTACATTAAGGAAAAGCTCTTCACACTACTCTAATACAGTCAGTGAATAAAAATATCTTCAAGAGGACATGTCCAAAATTAAAAGCTTTAAGCAGAGTCTGAAAGACCTTAAGACCTTTCATTGTAAACTTCAGTTTAAATAATTGGCAGACATTTGTAATCCACTACTTGAGAAATTCAAAAGTACTATTCTGTGATGACATCCTAACTTCCCTTGTCCCTTTGTGCTTAATGATGGGGCATCTAAGATGATTTAAAAGCTATTTTTATGACTAACAAAGCCATAATCCTTAATTAGAATTATTTTATTGAATAAATATTTCTGGGTCACCTACTGGCACCATATCTGGCACTTTGCTACAGGTATACTTCGTAAAAGTTGATAATACCATAGAGTGACTACAACTGTGATAGTTGTAGATGTGGTGGATTAAAGATGGCTACAAATACCTTGACATTCTTCCCATTGAAAGGTAAGTGTTTTGCATCCTCTTCTTGAATCTGCTCTGGCTTCTGACTGTTTTGTTCAGTAAGCTGTGGTGAAAAAGGGTACATCATTTCCAAGTTGCATTTTAAAGAGGCAGGCAGTAGTTACAGTCTTTCTCTTGGAACCTTAAACTCCAGGTAAGAGGTTTAACTATCTCAAAGACACTATACCACAAAGAAGCCAAGACTAACCTCCCAGAACCACTTGGAAAGGCCATGTGGAGAGAGCAAGAGTTCCCCAGCCAGCTCCCAACTGCTCCAGTCCTCAGCCATTCAATTCATGGTGCTGATATTCTGGGCAGAATTCCAAGTTATCCAGACAATGTAAATTTTATTTTCAGATCTTTGTCTTTCAAATAAAGGAAACTCATCAGACTTGAGGAAATCTAAGTAAAAATGAAAGTAACACCAAGCCATTTATCTTGAAATTGCTTTTGAAAAACTCATATTTTTTACCTTGCCATCATTAAACTAATTACCCACAAAAATTCAAAGTTTTATAACTAATATATTGTCCTAATATTCAACAATTTTCTTTCTAATTATATGCTTGTAAATGCTGAGGAGTATCATAATTGTATAATGACACTAGGAAATACATGAGTTTAATTTTGCTTTTTTATGGTAATTGATTTGTTAGACTCTCTAGAGTTATTAATCCTTTATAATAGACTTTAAACAATTTTAAACTCAGATGCTTGCCTTTGAAATTCTGATAAAAATAATAAGGCATACTCAGAAAACTTTTTTTTCATAACTTAGAAAATCTGTTTTAGTTACAGAATTAGGTACATTTTCTTCAGTGGCATAAAATATCAAAAACAGGCACATAGACCAATGGAACAGAATAGAAGATACAGAAACAAATTCACACATTTATAGCCAATTGATCTTCAACAAAGAAGTCAAGCATATACGCTGGAGAAGAGACAGCCTTTTCAACAAATGGTGTTGGGAAAGCTGGTTATTCATTTGTAGAAAAGTGGAACTAAATCCATACCTCTCACCCTGCACAGGAGTCAATCGAAGACCTGCAAGTTAGACCAGAGACGGTGAAGCTACAAGAGGAGGGAATAGGTTCAACACTCCAACTTTTAGGCACGGGTAGAAACTTCCTCAGCAAGATCCTCAAAGCTCAGGAAATCAAAACAAGAATTAATAAATAGGATGGCACTAAACTAAGAAGTTTTTGGACATCAAAGGAAACCATCAGGAATCTGAAGAGAAAGCCCATGGAATGGGAGAAGATCTTTACCAGCTATGCCTCTTACAGAAGATTACTATCTACAATATATAAAAACTTAAAAGAATTTACACTAGAAAAACAAATAACCCAATCAAGAAATGGGCAACAATCAGGGTGTGGTGGCACATGGTTGTAATCCCAGTACTTGGGAAGCTGAGACGGGAGGATCACAGGTTCAAAGCCAGCCTCAGCAATTTAGTGAGGCTTTCAGCAACTTAGCAAGACTCTGTTTCCAAATGAAAAATAAATAAGTCTAGGGGTGTAGCTTGGAGATAGAAGACCCTTGGGTTTCATCTCCAGTACCACACACACACACACACACACACACACACACACACACACACACAAATGGGCAACAGAATTGAATAGACACTTCATTCACAAAAGAAGAGATACAAATGGCCAATAGATACATGAAAAAATGTTCAATGTCATTAGCAATTACGGAGATGCAAATCAAAACTACAATGTGATTCTATCTAACCACAATTAGAATGGTAATCATCAAGAAGTCAAATAACAATAATGGTGAGGATGTGGGGAAATAGGAACTCTTCTACACTGTTGGTTGGATTACAAACTAGTTCAGCCGCTATGGAGATCAATGTGGAGAGTCCTTAGAAAACTGGGAATGGATTCACCGGCTATACCACTCCTGGGTATATTTTCAAAGAGGTTGAAACAAGAGAACTACAGTAATATATGCATGCCCATGTTCATAGCAGCACAATTCACAATAGCCACATTATGGAACCAACCCAGGTGTCCATCAGCAGATCAATGGATCACAAAACTATGGGAAATAAACACAATGGAATTCTACTCAGCAATAAAGAATAAAATGATGTCATTTTTCATTTGCAAGAAAATGGAAGGACCTGAAGAACATTATGTTAAGTGAGATTAGCCAGTCACAGAAAGTGAAGATATTTGTTTTCTTCAATATGCTCAAGCTAGGGAGTAATGGATAACAAAAGGACTCCAGATAATAAAGGAGAAACCTCCTTGGACCCAGGAAGGTGGTCTAAGGGAAGGGGATGGGGAAGACTGAGGTTCGTTATTAGAGATACTAACATTGACTGTGCACACATATGTGAAAATCCCAATGTCAGTCTCAGTACTCTGTAAGGGAAGGTGGAAGACAGAAGCTAGGGCGGGGAGGGCATCAAGTGCTGTGTGCATGTATGTCAATGTCAACATGATTTACATTATGATGTGAGATGATAATGCACCAATAAAAGCATATAAATATCTATAAAATTATTATTTCAATAACTTCTTTAATATGATATAGCTTTGTTGAGTGCATATCAATATTTACTGGATGAGAAAAATTCAAAATCTCTCTATCAAATATAACCACCCTTTAGACTTTGCTAAGTATCAGCCACTGTTATTTAAATGTGATTGTTTTCTTCCTATACAATTTTTACTTTTCATTGTTTATGGTATATCCTAATTAGCTTATATTTTACCTTTCTTTAATTTATTATTTCTTTTTTTTTTTTTTTTTTTTTTTTTTT
>PVLC010000620.1:8353-32838 GCA_004027655.1 Graphiurus murinus | reverse complement strand
TCAGCCTCCCGAATGCTGGGATTACAAGCGTGCGCCACCACGCCCGGGTTAATTTATTATTTCTAATGTCATGTAAATACTTTCAGTGTTTGGTTATAACATATTTAAAAACGTGTTTAATCTGCTGTCCTTTTTTTTTTTTTTCCATCTTCACTATACTATTGTAATGTACTACAAAATGGATCTATTACTCAGAGGTACCCCTCCTGTAAGAACAGTCTTGGCTTTGTACGGTCCAGCAGATGGGCCTGAATTATAGTCCAGTGCAATAGGTATGCCACAAAATTTGTTTACATTCATGTGGAAAAATATAGCCTGCTAATTGCAATACTTGAGAATTTATTGATGTGAAAATCAATCAAAAATTTCCTAGATGAAAGTCTTTGGGTTTTTTTTTTTTTTTTTTTTTGCTGATTTAATTTGGAAACAATATCATAAACTAGTGAATCAGGTTCTGACATTTTTCAAATTACGATAGTGTCAAAGTACATGACTAAAAAATAATTTCATGTTCAGCATAGTATTAAGTATTTTTCAAACACCCCTACCCTTCAGTATTTATAGAAAAATAGATAATATGTGAAATACAAAAATACTATTCATTTATATGCAAATGCATGGATATTTGACATTTTCCTCAGTAGGAAAATGCCTCCATATCAATAAGCAGTTAATGAATCAAATACAAGTTATTTGAAAATTTACATGAAAGTTTAAATGTGATGTGATAGAAAAGACACATTTTTAAAGATAAAATATTAGTTTTTTTTTAATTACAGTAAAAACACATAACATGACGTTTACCATTTTCAAGTGTACAATTCAATAGCATTAAACATATCCATATTGTTGTTAAACAGATCTCCAGAACTTTTTCATCTACCACAGTAGAAACACTGTATACATTAAACAACTCCCATTTTCCCCATACCCTCAGGTTAGTACTTGGTAAGCACCATTGTACTTTCTATTTTTAAGAATTTGATTTTTGCATTTATTTTCTATAATTACCTTGTATTTCTGTTTGTGAAAACAGAGAGAAAATGTAAACTAATATTTCAACTCATAAAAAGTTTTTTTAAAAAAATCAGCCATTATTCAAATATAAGGTTTCTCTGAATGTTATAGTCTATATTGTTTTAATGCTATTTTAACTATGTAAGTAATTAGAAGAGTAATGGACATTTTTTGTTATATCTAGAAAGTGATTGTTAGGAAGGAATATATAAAACACGTTTGAGTAGCTTTTCTTCTCTGTTTTGTTTTAATATAGCAAGAGTTAATATAATTAGCTGAACAGGTTGGCTAATTTTATATGTTACCTTCTCAACTTGCACACCCAAGGCAGCAAAAAGCATTGCAATGAAACAATGACATTAAATTACTAAAAAATTACATTTAGGAAGATGAAGTAAAATATCTCCGATTTGCTCATTTTTCCAGGAGGAAAGTATATATAAAAGGCCAGAAATAATTATATTCCTTTGAAATTTAAAAATATGTACAATTTTACTGTAATTAACATTGCTTATTTTCTCTTTAAAAATAACAACTACAGAAAATTTTTGTTATGACTTTATATATACATTATTCATAGTTATTAACAATCCAATATATTTATGATGTTACAGCATGATGTTTTTAGTTCTTTTAACTATAAATTTAACTATAATTACACATATTTAGATAGTGTTTTATAGTTACATTTATTTTATTACTTTATATAATTTGATTTACTTACACATTCTTTTAAAAAATATGGAAGCTAAGATTTAAAGATAAGAAGGGTCTGGCTTTACCAAGAAGTTATAAATATGTTTGGATTTATTTCTTTTTTTTTTTACAAATAGAATGAAGGTTAGAATAATTTGAGCTGTATAAATTTTGAGTGAGTATAATAGGCAGGGGCTTAATGATGTATGGCTTTATAATGTGGATCAATTTAGGATGTATTTATCCTAATACAATAGGTAATTCTTAGAAAAATTAAAGAAAATATATCGGGTTTTTTTACATTATGTAGGTGTAATACTAATACTGTCCACTCACTGAAAGATAAGTGGATTATAGAAGGAAACAATGCAATCAAAAAGACCATTATTAAATTACAACTACAGAACCCAGAAGAGAGATGAAAGTAGTTTAATTTGGGGTTATATCAGAGGAATTGGAAGGGAGGTAGATTTAAGACAGATTTTGGGGGCAGAATATTTGATGGATTAGATGTTGAAGGTGGGTGATAAACAGAATCAAAATAGTCCTCCATTTGGACTGGAAAAGTGTCCATTCCTTAGCTGAAGGAACAAGGAAATTAGGGTTGGTTGGTAGTTTGTCTTCATTTATCTATCTACCTATCTATCTAGCTGTCTATTTATATTTACTTAGTTCATTTTTTGGGGGGTGAACTATGGGATCAAGATAATATTTATATGTTAATTTATATAGATTTGGATATCCATAAGGCATACAAGATGTAAGATGGCAATTTATATTTAAAAATAGAACTCAAGGAGAAGTGAAGATGATTTGCATACATACAGTAATAAATCTAGAGACTGAATAAGACCCTCCCATAGGAATGTATGTAGAGAGGAGAAAGCAGATTTCTAAGTCTTAACAGGAGAAAGAATAATATCAATAATAATATTTGGTTTGAAGATGGAGTAGGAACTTTAAATGATTAGCTGGTAGGAATCCTGGTATCTTGAGAAGAAAAGGTTTCAACCAAGAAGGAGATAGTCAATGTTTGGATTTCATAGAACTTTTTCTGAATAATATATAATAATAATAGCTATAATAAGATTTCCTTGTCATATATAATAAGAATGATGATTGATTTTAATTATGAAATTTGTTTTTGGTTTATGATGCATTTTAAAACTTGAGAAAGAATCCTGTTATACATACAGAGTGCATGTCTGACCTTCAAGAGTTGTTGTAAAGAACAAAAATTATATTTAGAGAGATGATCCAGTGCTACCAGCCTTCATCCAAGAAAGCCTTGGGAGCAGGGTTTAACATTAAAGCAGCCTTGGGCATCATAGAGATGTGCAACCAGATTTCATTTTCACATTTACTTACACTGTGGCAATGGGAACTCTTATTTTAAGAATGATCTGCAGACATTAAAAAGATGTTTAAAAGAGGAATACTTTGTGGAACACAGGATAAGTTAGGAAATCAGCCTCTATAAATCACAAACTCCAGCAGTGTTTACTGAACAACTGAAGAAAGTGCTCAGGGGAAAGTTTAGTAATAGTTATTTACAACAGTGAATCTGTTATCTGCTGATAGGAATGCTTTCTAGATTTTTAGTTGTTTTAGTTTTAGTTTTCCTTTCGTGGTACCAGGGACTGAACAAACAGGCATTCTACCTTGGAGCTATACTCCCAACCCTATTTGATTATTTAATTTGAAATGGGGTCTGACTAAATTCCTGAGATTGTCCTTGAATCTGGAATCCTCCTGCCTCATCCTCTCAAGTACTGAGTTTATAGGTATTCACCATCACTCCCGGCTAGTTCATTTTTTAATTATTTTTAAAAATAATATTGTGTTTATTGTTTTACCCCAACTCTCTCCTTTGTATTATATATTTACATTGCCAAACATAACTGTGGTAATCTTACCATTTTTTGGGTAGAGGAAATGAAGTCTGACGTTCTAAGACTTTCCTTAAGAAACTCCTATTTAGTTCTTGCAAAACAGAGGAGAAAATCTGGGGCTACTGAAGCGATGATCTTCACCCACTGAAAGGCAAAGCCAGCTCTCTCTCACATCCTTGCGCTCATTCCCTTTGTCTTAACTGACTGACCAGACAGCAGCCACCCTTGCCTTTCTGTGCTCCTCACAGCCCTGTATTGATTCTCCCAGGCACTTGCACTTGTCTCAGCAGCTGCTCTCGAATCTTATTTTTCCATTCAGCTTCACTTTCTATTACTTTCAACAGACAACACCATCTCTTTCTCTCTAAAGATATATGCCACTGGAGTACACAAACAAGTTCTGGAGCCTAAGGCATTCATTAAACTAGAAATACGGTAAACATTTATTATATCAGAAATAGCAGACTGCACACCACTGACCAAACAACGGAGGTGTCAAAATGATGCATTAGTTGAATTTTGCCTCGCTTTCCTCTTCCTTTTCTACCTGAGAACAAGCAAGGTAGTTGTTAGAAAAAGTAAAATAAAACCAGAGACTGAGTTGCCAAATAAATGATATCAAAACTGTTTGCATATGTAATAAAAGTAAATTGTTAGAGGTCATTACTTTTCACGTTTATTGATTTTAGCAGGCAATATCATTATTAGCTGGGAGAGAAACAAATTTATCATGAAGCTCCAAATATGAAGTTAAAGGAAGGACAAAGCGAGGTAGTTTTATATTAAAAAAAAAAAGTACAAAGTACACTTGTCAGCTATTATCAACAAATAAAGAATTGGTAGTCAGCTCTACCTGTAATGTCTTCCCCTACCCATCGCCACCTGGGATCTCTGATACAAGAAGAACTGTGAGACCCCAAAGGTGTTCTCTCCCTCTTAACATGTCCTGCATTCTCCCTTGAACATGTATCCCCAACTTTCCTAAATAAACCTCTTTGTCTCTTAAAAAAATAAACAAAAAAAAATTCTATCATTATTTAAAGATAAAGATTGTGTTAAAAGGTCAAGAGAATTTTTTTTTTTTTTTTTTTTTTTTTTGGTACTAGGAACTGAACCCAGGAGCATTCTACCACCAAGCTATACTCCCAGCCCTTTTTGTTTTGAAATAGGGTCTTGCTAAGTTGCTGAGAATCTCATTAAATTGCTTAGGCTTTCTTCAAACCTGTAATCCTCCTGTCCCAGCCTCCCAAGTACTGTCATTACAGGTGTGTGCCACCATGCCTGGCTCAAGAGACTCCATTTTTAATTAATATTATATTTTGTATTAAAATGAAATTTTGAAAGAGGCAGGGATGAGCCAAACATTTTTTTTTAAATAAGTATATCAATTGATATTCTCTAATATTGTTCTTCAGGTCCCTGAAGCCTCCTGACAACCCATCAGCAGTATTATTAACAACATTGCAAACTCCTTCAATAAGTGCCACAAAGACAGGGACCTTGTTCATCCTATTCTTATTTCCACATTGCCTGACATATAAAAGAAACTTAATAACTATTCGTGAATGAAGGAGGGACTGACAAGTTTTAATGTAATTTTGAAGACACACTGAGTCATCAAATGAATAGAATACTTGGGCCCACTGATGATAATCTCAGAATAATATCCTGTTACTATAATATCCCATTACTGTGCAGATGCTATAAGGTAAAAAAACAACAACAACAATAACAACAACAACAACAAAAAAAAACCATGCAGATGAGCCAAATTCATCTGGAAAATAAAAAAAAGATCAACCTCCACAAACCTTTTAAAAGAGATTTGTGGACATAGGATAATCAATGAGCAAAACTTAAACTTGTTGATATGCCCAGAACTCTTTCAGGTTCAATTCTGTATTGTATATTCTACTCCTGTGTCTCTGAAGCAAGATTGTAAACACAGCATTTTGAATGAGATAGCTGCTAATCTCAGCCCTTTTCTCTCAGTCATTACAGAAGGCCATAATCATTGGCACTGCAATGATTTAATGATTCCTTCAAATGTTCTAGTTATCAATTACACCATCCATTAGACATTTTCCCATAAGCCTGGGCTAAATGTGTTATATATATTATACTATATGGTGTGAACTAAAATTATTTTTTTCATGAACCGCAACCCATCTTAACTGTAACTACTTAAATTTTGTACAGTTTGAAATAATAACCAATCTGCTCCAAAATTTTCCACTTAGAACTTTTTGTGTGTGTGTCACAATACCAGAAGGCACTCCTGCAAGGTCTGTGCCAAGCACTAACTGCATGCAGAGCAGAATGCTCCAATTTGCATTCTCCAAAAAAGGACAGCTCAACCAGATTTAATGTATTTTGGCTGGCAATTTGTATGCTTAGTCTCTGCCCAACATACTTTACTTTGAAAGAGCCAAGTGATAAAGCCTAGAATTATAGTTTATAATAGGAATCCTGATCGAGTTGTTTCCACTGATATTGTACCAGCTCTAGCAGTAGCATAATTTATATCTTAAAGAGATGGGAGTGTTCCTTGCGGACAAAAAAAGAATAGTGGGCTTTGCAATGATTATTTTGGAGAACTCATCTTTTCTAACACTGTGCATATGCTAGAGTATTTTTAGGTTATTTCATCTCTTATTTGTAATCATAAATTATATATTTTTTGTGGACCTAATTTGATTTTTAAAATACTAGGACTTTATAAAGCAAATTTTTTTTTCTTAAAAAAGCATTTATAAGAATATAACTTCAGTTAATATTTTTCTATTTCTTGGTAGCTTTCCTTATAAACATTTGACTGGAAGATTAGTGGGGAAAGAAGCGAAGTAGAAGAAAAGGGAGATTTGCTCATTTCTTCTGTTCATTAAACACTGCCCACATTGCATTGGATCATTCTTTTTAAACTTTTTGTGAAATAGAAATAGTCAGTTCTTTTACATTTCTTTCTATATTTTTCTATCTTAGATATTCTTATGCAATTATTCCAAAAACAAAGCTTAGTTTATCAGTAACAAGGAATACAACCATAGAATGATACATAGGAGTATATATAAGCTAAAATATCGTGGATGAAAAGATTCAATTTTATCTTACTTAGTTTCTCACAACCACATTTCTTCTCTTGAAATCTTGTCAAATCAAGGTAGCACTAAGTATTTGCAATTAAACAACAACAACAAAAACATGATCTCTTGAGTGAATTCTCAAATACAATTCTCCACATTTTTACTCTCTTTCATATTTCTAAATGAGAGCGTACCTTTACTATTGGTATCCTGCACTTTGTTCTCTCATTACTAATTCCTGGATCATGATCCAAGATAGTTAATCAGGAAAATGAAGACAAGAAATAGAAATACCTGCAGAGCAATGAGGAAGTAAGACAGAGGAAGAAAGATAGTCAATAAAGTGTAGTGTAGGAATCAAGCAGGTTGCTAATATGTGAACTGGGTTTATTCCTCCTTGGGAATTCCAGGAATTTATTATAATGCAGCACAGTTGTTTCCTTCTAAAACATATGGGTGCGAATGCTTTATAATGCACCAACTATTATCAACCTCAGATTGAGACTACAGGCAAAAGTCAAAGGGAGTGGTCTATGGAATCAACATATCAAAGATCTTAGGCAAAAAAAGAGTGCAGAGGAAAGTCAACCTGTCAAATACTGGTTGGGTCCCAGGGATCTATGGGAACAAACCTGCAGCATCTGCCTTACTAGAAGGTAACAGGTTAATATGGGGATCCTGACTCTTCTACAGGCATATATGAGGTATGAAATACCTTTTTAAATTTTATTTTATTAGTAACTCATTTTTTGCTTTACAAATTTATTCATCTGCCACAGCTTAGATATTAGCAAATAACCAAAAATCTAAAAAGGAAGCCCTTGCATATAATTTGAGAAATACTGTTTTAGGGGGCCTCTAGCCCAGGCACCAGTCATGGAAATGTTGCATTCAACATTGTAGACTGTTGTAGGAGAGATCCAAAATAGAGAAGATATGTCTTGTGGCCTACTTCCTGGGGAAGAACTTCGGAAGACTGTGAGCTTATGTAGAGATGGACAAATATAAACTTCCACATCCTTAACAGACCAAAAGCACCAGCTGTGCTGTCTATCCCAACCTGCTCACCAGCCAGAATGGAAGGGAATGTCCAAGTGCCAGTGTAGGACGACACAGAGCACACAAACTGGCGTGCCAGACGCCCTATAAAAAGCACAGAGCAGCAGTGGTGACTAAGTCAAGACAGGGCAGTTTGTCCCATAGATAGTGAGGACTTCAGGCTTAAACTCTCCCATAGCTGTAGCTTTGTGATTATTCGTACCCAGGGTAGGCAGGGGTAACTTCTTATCACTTTGAATTCAGAATCTGTTCTCTGATTTCCTGCAGGGCCTTTACTCTTCATAGTCAAAGGCAAACTTTTAGTATTCAGAAAATCTTTCTTCCTAAAAATGTTTCCCCATATAAATTCCTTCACCAAAACATACATACTTTCACATACCCACGTGCTATTGCATATGTATTTATATGTAAATATATATGTATTTATTTATTTATTTATGCACACACACATCTGGGCTGTACTTACCTTTCCTTTCAAAACAATGCTCTATCAAGCTATTTGTTGCTTCATGGAGTTAAGGAAAGGGGAATGGGTATCTGAAAACTTTCACTATATACAGCAATATTCAAGATTCATGATTCTCATGCAGTGACATGTAGCTAGGACAAAAATAAAAATAAGGCTATAATTTAAGATAACTGAACTCAAGCCTAATCACCATGTTCATGAGCAGCCTAGTTAAATAAATTTGCACCTGGAACGATCATCTCAATACCAAACTTCAATGATGTGAATTCGGCAATTTCTGAATCATATTTTGTGTGAAAAGTTTTTTGGAGACTTTTTAAAATCTGAGATGGTGTATTTGACACATTAATTCAGGTGATCTACAGGTCAAGCAGATAATATTCCCAGTCACTACAGTCCACTTAATAAATAATCTGCACACAGACATCCAAACATGAATATTGATCCACAGGAAAAATCATTAAGGTGAGGCTAGAGGTAGCCATTCTCTTGAAAGCTGCTTCCTTTAGTGCCTGTGGTGTTGGCATGAATAGCTCAAAGCTGTCTGGAATTAATTCTTTTCTAAGGGGACTGCTGAAAAAGACAGGAACATGTGTTCTTGGCAGAGAAACAAAGGGCTTTATAGTACCTCAGCACTGATCCCACTACAAGCCAACTTAGTACATTATATTAATATCAAAATTGTCCCTCGGCAATTAGGGTAGAATTCTGTAACCACTGATGAAATGTTCCGTACATTTCAATTGGAATGTAACTAGGGGACTCGGGTGTGTGTGTGTGTGTGTGTGTGTGTGTGTGTGTGTGTGTGTGTTTGTTGTGTATATGTATGAACTTCAAACACATTTGTGTGTCCATTTACAATGCAAAAGCTATTTTCCCTGGGGATAGATACTCTGGCAACAGAGGCAGGACTTTCATAAAATTTTATCTTTTGGAGTTCTTTAAATCTTTATGAAAAATGACGTATATTCATGGACCAAATAAAAACTGACATAATCACAAAGAATGAGTTTAAAAAATAAGACATGTATATATGGCTTTCATTTATGAAACATTCATATATCATATATATGATATTATAAGAGTTTTTAAATGTTTAGCTAAATATTTGTTCATGTTGAGAAATAAAGGTTGGCTTCTAGAATACAGAAAGCTTTCAAACTTTAGCATTTAACTAATTGACATTTAACATTGTTAGAGATATTTCATAAGAAATCTGACATACATATTCAATTTATATATGTGTGTATATATACATATGTATGTATAATTAATGCTTGATAAAGGTAACTCCAGTATAGTGCAATAACTTCAAGGATTAGAATGATTATAATCAGATACATGTTTTTATAACAGGGTTTTGACTCAAGGGCAGAGAATCTCAATTTAAATGGAAGTAATTATCATTTTATTTTTTACGTAATTGATTTAGAAGAACTAAAGATGCAAACTATATTAGTCCTTTGGGGCTGCTAAAATAAAATATAACCTGGGTAGCTCATAAACAACAGGAAATTCTCACAGTTATGGAAGCTGGCATGTCTAAGATCAAGGCTGTTAGCAGATTCAGTCTCTGGTGATGACCTCTTCCTGGTTCACAGGTGGGAGTTCTCTCTGTACCCTCACATAGGAGAAAGAACAAAAGATTTCTCCAGAGCACTAATTCCCTTCCTAAGGCTCCACCCCATTATCCAATCACTTCCTCAAAGCCTCACCTCCAAATATCATCGTGCAAACAAAATCTGAGGGGACGTAAATATTTAATCTAAAGCACAAAGGTAATTGGATTAAATAGTTGAAAGAAATATAATTATTCTTGACATACTCTGTCAACTGATGAAATTTAAAACAAAATAAATAGATAGTACTTTTTTATGATCAAATGGTATTTGTTAGTTCTCTTTATTTGTTCCAAACACATGATAATATGTGAGGATATGATCTCAGCACTCAAAGAAGAATGAAGAATTTTGACTTACAGTTAAAGAGGACATGCCACAAACTTTGCCAGTGTCTACTTGGCATTAAATGGGACCAAGTGACATCTGAACCTATTTATCTTTCCTTCTTATAGAGCCAGACCATTAGAACTATGTGCAGAGATACATATTCAAATGGAAAACAGACTATCACTTATTATTTACTAGACACATGGTTTATAGGTTTTTAACCCATTTTATAGGGCTCTTTGGCAAAAAAAAAAAAAACACAATACAACAAAAAAAAGAAGACATTTATGTAGAAAAAATAGTCCTACATTCTTTCCGCTTGTTTGAGTTGGCCAGAGTACTTCCGTTCCCTCTTAAATGTAGGCAGAAAATGGAAGAGAAACTAAGAATTAGGCTAAGGCTATTCTAAAAGAGGGTCAAATTTAGTCTTATTAATATTTTGTAATATTCTGGAACTAAAAACTGTCTTAATGCTTTACTGTTGATTATTCCATCTCCAACAATTTTTTGTTTGTTTTTTGTGGTACTGGGAATTGAACTCAGGGGCATTCTACCTCCAAGCTATACCCTCAGCCTTACTTTTTATTCTTTATTTTGAAACAGGGTCTCACTAAGTTGTGGAGTGCCTCACTAAGTAGCTGAGGCTGGCTGTAAACCTGGATCCTCCGGTCTCAACCTCCCAAATGCTGGGATTACAAGAGTGCGCCACCACGCCCAGCTTCCAACAATTTTCTTGAGATAAATAAGACTCTTTTCTTTCCTATGATAGTAGAAAATTGGGGGGAAAGGTACAATTTCAATGTAATTACCATACAACTGAAAAAAATCTCACTTTAAATAAAGTTTTTTTTGGTTAAAACTGGATTAAAAAATGTGGTTTTTGTCTAGAAATCAAATTTGAAACTTTCTTTTTCTACCCCACCCCTTACATTGCTCCTAAATTCCAAGTAGGCAACTCTACAGAAAAGTCAATGTCTATTTAATCAACTGTACATTGCAATGTCAGAACCTTCTAGCGTCTATGCTTATCTCTACCTAAGCTGCTACTCTGAGGTGGGCTGTACTCAAGAGCTCTATCTGAGTACTATCACTCATTAGTACGATGTGGCTTTGACACCTTCTCAGTGCACATGGGTCCATTGTTAGGATACTTCTTCTCCAGTTTGGTCTTTGGTTTTAAATTTTTCACTAGCACATCTGAAACTCAATTCTAGCCCAAACAGAGACTATTATGTGGAAAGTAGACACAATGTATTTGAATTCATCAATGACATAATGAAGATGTCAATTTATTATAATGAAATTGCATCTCATCAATATCAATAGTTTTTTTTTTATTTTTATTTTTTGGTACTGGGGATTGAACTCAGGGGCATTCTACCTCCAAGCTACACCCCCAGCCCTACTTTTTATTCTCTATTTTGAAACCAGGTCTCACTAAGTTGCGGCCTCACTAGATAGCTAAGGCTGGCTGCGAATGCAGATCCTCCAGTCTCAGCCTCCCGAATGCTGGGATTACAAGCGTGCGCCACCACGCCCGGCTTCAATACTGTTTTATGATTAAAGATTGCTCTCTAAAACAGTACTTGGAAAGCCAAATATTCCATCTGTTAGAATAATTACTAAGTAAATATGACTATAAAAAAAACTATTCTTAATAAAGATGAAAT
The DNA here is from genome assembly GCA_004027655.1 of Graphiurus murinus. NCBI lineage: Eukaryota > Metazoa > Chordata > Mammalia > Rodentia > Gliridae > Graphiurus > Graphiurus murinus. The sequence goes on along the minus strand of PVLC010000620.1, from coordinate 21,003 downwards.
TAAAATTCTGCCCTTTAAAGAAAGAAACCAACATATAGTCATTTTCCACTTAATATTTTTCTTTGTAAAGTTTTCACCCACTTGAACTTATATTTTATGCACAGTATTGAATTATGCATTTTACAATTTCATTATGCCAAAACATAATTTTATTTTAAGAAAAGTCTTGCCAATATTGTTTAAATAATTCTATGGATTTTTTTTGATATATGCAAATATCACAACCAATTACAATATTTAATTAGTTGGCCATTTAAACTGTTAACAATTTTTTACTCTTTTAAAAGTCTCTTTAGGGTACATATGGGAAATGGAGTTACTAGTTACTTAGATTAGACTGAATGAGTTTATTTATTTACTTATTTATTTATTTGCAGTACTGAGGATTGAACTCAGAGTCATTCTTTCCTCTGAGCTACACCCCCAGCCCTATTTTATTTTTACTTTGAAACAAAGTCTCACTTGGTTGATGAGAGTCTCCCTACTTGCTGAGGCTCTCCTTGGACCTGTGATCCTTCTGTTTTAGCCTCCTGATTACAGGTGTGTGCCACCACGCCCTGAGAATTTATGAACATTTTAAGATCAATCATACAAAATGCAAATTGTTCCCAGAAAGTTTGTATAAATACTCATTTCATTTAACATGTTTATTTGTTATTTATGATTTATATTTAGTGAATTGCTTGTTAAAGTACATTGTCTGGTTTATCTACCTATCCTTGCGTATTTTTTATCAACATATATAAAAGTCATCATAGGCTATGTATATGAAGTTTTGTCCAATTGTTGCAAATATTGCCCTAGATTGGTAGCACTTTATATATATGATTATTTTAAATATAAAATATTTTACTTTATAATGTAAAATTATTTCTTATTCATGTTTTGATATAGGCTTGTTTCAAGCTTTTAAAGAAACATTTACTTGAAAGAATAGACAAACTTTTGCCTAACCTGTATCCTTTTATTTACTTTAAAATTTAAGTTTTTTTTTTTTTTTTTGCGGTACTAGGGATTGAACTCAGGGGCATTCTGCCTCCGAGCTATACCCCCAGCCCTATTTTTTTTTATTCTTTATTTTGAAACTGGGTCTCACTAAGTTGCGGAGGGCCTCACTAGGTAGCTGAGGCTGGCCGCGAACCCGGATCCTCCAGTCTCTGCCTCCCAAATGCTGGGATTACAAGCGTGCGCCACCACGCCTGGCTCAAAAATTAATTTTTTAACAATCAACATTTTTTCTTCAGGAATGATATGAAATGAGAATGTGAATTTTACTTTTTGTGGCATAATTATTCAATTGATTAGAGATCTCTGGTACCTTTAAACTCATTCATCATGTAGACATGCATATATGCACAAAGTTCTTTTCTCAGATAACTTCTTTACACTTATCTTTTTATTCTAACATTACTACCAATCTGACCTCATTAGTATAGTCTTCTATGATACATTATCTGACCATAGAAACCTCTTTGGCTACACTTCTTTTTTTTTTTTTTTTTTTTTTTGCGGTACTGGGGATTGAACTCAGAGGCATTCTACCTCCGAGCTACACCCCCAGCCCTATTTTTTTTTTTTACTCTTTATTTTGAAACCGAGTCTCACTAAGTTGCGGAGTGCCTCACTAGGCAGCTGAGGCTGACCGCGAACCCGGATCCTCTGGTCTCAGCCTCCCAAATGTTGGGATACAAGCGTGCGCCACCACGCCCGGCTGGCTACACTTCTTAAAAGCCATTTTTTTCTAGTCTCACTTTCTAGATATTCAAATTACTTAAGATAATTTTAATAAATGGATTGCAATTGAATTAAATATATATTCATCAGCTTTGAGAAAAATAAGAGCTTAATAAAAATCAGCTTTGCCATCCAGCAATAGAACACTTGTCCTCAAGATTCCTTTCATTTATCCCAACAAAGTTTGCAGTTATGGCTGTATTTCAGTTCCCTATTGATTTGTTTCTTACACGTAGGACTTGTTTTATGATTGTTTGCACATATGCACATGTGCCCATTTAGTATGATTCGTATTTATCCTAAGACCTCTTTCTAGTTTGTTTCTCTTGTTTTTTGTATAACTTCCAAACAACCATAACTTTATTTCTTTTCACAGAGTTGCCACAGTCTTCTTGCCTATCTTTTTATTGGGGTTAATATATTTTTCTTTGATCAAGCAGTTGCTATTTTATAGTAAATAATGCTTATCTCCCTCCTTCATTTTTTTTTTTTTTTTGAGGCCATCTTATCCCTGACACAAGCTTTGACTACATCTTCTAAGTCTGCAGAAAGGAACATTTAGAAGATGACAGTGTACATTTATTTATTGTCCTTTTTCTCTTCTAATTCACTATTTTTGTTTTCTAACTACTGAAATAACTAAAACCTATTAAAATGTATACGGACATTGTAGTGCATCTGAATCTTCAGAAAGATGTAGATATCATGCCTCATACCATCATTTCATAAAAAAAAAAAAAATTGCAGCTTAGAGAGAAGAGACTAAAGTCTTGAAAAGAGGTCTGCATCTAGACAAACTTGTTCAAGTAAATGAATGTCAGGGTTGTCTAGAGAAGAGGTCAACTCCTTGGAGACAGAATCCTTTGGAAAAAAGAGAGGGTGTGTTCCTGCTCACTTAACTTCTTGCTCCTCTGAGAGTCTAGGATCTTCCTGGTATAAATAGAACAAGAGAAGAAGTCTTGGTATTGGTTGAAGGAGCTTTTCTGGCTTGCTTAGGCAAGCAGAGAGACTTCTCAGGATATTCTTCAGTAGACAGGTCTCAGGTTTCCAATTTCATTGTCAATGGGTCACAAAAGAAAACATCATTTTCTTATCTTCTGTCAGTTCTCATCTACACACACTTACTGGACTTTAAAAGCTAAAAATGGTAAAAAGGGATCTCATAATTGCTCACACAGAAAAGTAATTATCTCTTTGAAAGGAGTTTGTTACATGAAAGAGAAGAATCATGCTGAATAACTTGAACTGTTGTCAAATATAGAAACAAAAATGAGGGCAAGAATAGAGGACATGTTAATAGGCATGTTAGAAGTTTTAGGGAGATATCAAACAACAACAAAGATTTTAGAAAACTGAAAAAGTCATGATTCTGAAATTATAAGAAGTTAAATATGAATTGGTTAAAAATTTCTTGTGTCAGCCAGGCGTGGTGGTGCATGCTTGTAATCCCAGTACTTGGAAGGCTGACACCTGAGGATCTGGGTTCGCAGACAGCCACAGCTACTTAGTGAGGCCCTCCTCAACTTAGCGAGACCCTGTTTCAAAATAAAGAATAGAAAATAAGGCCGAGGATGTAGTTCGGAGGTAGAATGTCCCCGAGTTCAATCCCTAGTACCTCAAAAAAAAAAAATTCTTGTATCAGGCTACATTCAGTTTACATATATAGTGTGATTTTTATTCATGCTATAGTAGGTATTTATTTGAAGTCCTACTCAAAAGTCATGCATTAGTAAGTAGTGTAAATGACTATAAAAACACATCTATCCATGTCTTTCTCTATCATATTATCTCTCCAGAATACAAAACCAAAGTAAGTATAACAGATTTTTATGTGAGAGGAGAGGAACATATCAAGGGTTTCCCAGGACGTCGGGAAACTCGGTAGAAGGAGAGGACTCTATGGAGGATGTCTTAGGGAACTTGAATTCAGTATGGCAAAATTTTGTCAAGCTGGGACTGAAGTTCTTGTCTTAAATTTGTGAAAGTTCAGTTCCAAAATGAAATGCTTTTTTTGTTTTTAATTCTAAAGATATCTAAGTAATTCTCCTGGAGAGAGAAATCTATTATGTTCTACCAAAAGAACACCATCTAAAACTTAATTACTAAAACATGGACAAGCTTCAAATAAAGATGAGGACACTTGAAAAAATTTAATATAGAAACAAGGAAAGAAGTCTATAAATGCAAAACACATTTAAATATTTCTCTGTGCCTATGTATATACATATATATAAATTTGTATATATGTATATGAAGTATTTATTGACCAATACATATGTATGAGTGAAAATGCTATGAACATGTGAGCTTTAGTTGCCCTATGTTCTCCTGTTTCTCTATTCCTACATATATCAAAAAAGTTCTAAAATATTCAGTTACTCAGTATTTATCGTATGTAGTGATGTTATGTGTTATCTGAACCCCCAGGAAGAAATAAAATTTACATTTTGCTACAAAGTTCAACTCTTTTTATAAGAAACAAATAAAAGTTACATACTTTGGATCAGAATACATTCTTCTCATAATCTATTGGATAAAGGTAAATAGATAAACTTAAAGAGTTGTAGATAAAGATAAATAGATAAAAAGTTGTGGTAGATTTCTATGCATATTAGGTCCTCCAAATACTCTCATGACCATTTCAGGGAGGTATCTGAGGCATCAGTTTCACTACCCAGTATTTTGTTTGACTTAGTAGAAACAAAATTTTTCTTCATTCTTTGGTGAGTTGCTAATGTGTACAATGGAATTGACTTATTTCACAAAGTTTCTCACGGTCTTCTGGTTAATTTAACAGAAACATTTTGCATTACGTAAATAAAAATTAACACCATATTACATGGGCTCTAAGGAGAAAGACAAATAAAAATTGCTATGTGTATGTGTAGCCTTCATTAGAAACATTTTTAGTACAAATGTGAGAAAGAAAAAAAATAAATGTTCCTAATTAACAATGAAGAAAATGCACACGTATACTAATATGCTGGGGACAATAACTACCTGCAAACCAAGAACTGGGGATGGAATTCAGGCGTGCTCTACCACTGAGCTACATCCCCAGCCCTCTTCATTTTTGATTTTTGAAACAGGGTCTTCCTAAATTGCCCAGGCTGGCCTTGAATTTATAATTCTCCTATTCCAGTTACCTAAGTACCTGGGATTACAAGCATGCAACACCTTTGCAAAATGATTATTTTTACCATATCATCTTAAAATGTCTACTTGGCTGCCTGGGAATTTTGATAAAAGCCATTTGAAATGTCTCAGCAAGTCCTTAAGTGTGTTTGTATGATTTATTTATTTGTAATTAAGTTAGAACTTAGTTTTCCTCTTATCCTCTATAAATTTTGTACTTTCTTCTGTTACTTAAGCATTGAGTATTAACTTCACTAATGAACCTATTCTGTGATTTTAAGGTAGATTTCTTTTCAATATGGCATGATTTATTTTAGACCACTAAAATTCCTAAATTTGTAAACTTTCTGCTTCCAAAAGCATTGAATGTGAACATTGTGAGCTGTAGATATTAATTATAATAATAGGAAGGTGCTAAATTACAGTTAGATAAGAGTAAGGAGTTCTGGTGTGCCTATTTCCCAGTAGGGTGACTATGGAAAATAATAATGTACTGTATATTTCAAAAAACTAGAAGAAAGGTTTTTGATTATTTTACCACAAAGAAATGATAAATTCTCAAGAGGATAGATATGTTTAACCGGATTTAACTATTACTCAATGTATACCTGTATTGAAATATCACTTTACCTGATTAATATGCATATTTTTATGTATTAAATTAAAATTTTATTTAAATTGAAACAATAATAGTATAAATGATTGCTACCATTTCTTAAGGATTTACCATGTTTCTACATTGAAATCCAAATAATTTGAAGCCTGATATTTCATATTAATTCTCATTTTTTGAAATTGGTATTTTATTCCCATTTTATGGGTAAGAATAGTAAGAGTGAAATTTAACAATTTTCTTAGTGTCACACAGCCTACAAGAAGCCCATGCATGAGTTAAATTCATGGCTCCCTCTCTTCTAGACTATTACAAAATACTGATTCACCAGCCAGCTCTTTTTGCACTGAAATGGGCTAAATTATGGTTATATTTATATTTCCATATAGCGATTGTTTCATACTGCTTTCACCCCCAAACCTCATGTTCCCAAACACACATATTTATTTTCTCCCTTGGTTAAAAAGTCACAGTTCTTTTTAAAGTAAAGAAATACCATGAAAGAAGGTTGGCTATGAATTAAAGGCTCTCGATAAATTTTCAAAGCAGTAAATAAACTATTGTGGCTTGATCCAGTCAGCATTCCAAAATACATTTCAACAAAGCATGCCACACGTTTTAAAAAACGCAATTCTGGGAGATAGCCACATTTTTCATATGACTGAAATCACTTGGCCTTTTGCCCTGTGCCTCACGACGCGGTGGAGATGTACAAGAGAGGGAAAAACACAAGCCTGTCTGGGCTTCTGAGTCTCCTGCCAAATCCCACTATCAGAGAGGCCATAAATAACCCCTCCCTGCCTGGGATCGTAATTCATCACTCTATCTCTTTTCTGCTTCCCTTGCTACTGGGGAGAAGCAATGTGAAATTTAATAAGTTGAATAAAAGTTACTTTTCCCAGTTCATATGGGTTTTGGCAGGGTGCCTCATGAAGTGCTTTCCATTACTTGGGGCCATGTAATACCAAACTCCTGCCTACCAGTTGTTGGCATCAGAATACATTTAAGAAGTTCTCTCTGCCAGAATTTCATCTTTTTTCCACTGCTGCAAAGTCCTTTTATGCGTCTTAGCACCTTCTACCCTGGGGAGCTCTGTTGGGAAGATTCTCATGTAGCTGAGAATCTGTAAATGCCAGGATGCATACAAACCCTTGCCTTCACTTTCTCCCATTGGTGTCCCAAAGTTGAGAGGCAAAGAGCAGTTTTTCAGTATAATATTTCATATTATTTCCATCTATTTTGTTTCATCAGCCTCATGAAATTAAAGAAAAAATCATAATTAGCCAAATAATGGCTGATTTTAGTTTAAAGATGTTCATCTTATGAATGTTCATAAAATATCAGAGACTCTCTCCCCTAAAACTGATTTATTTCCATTTTTCCTTATAGCTACATATTTTCGTTTTTGTTTTGTTATCTAAGTGTATCTGCCTCTGAAGAAAATGATTTGCAAACTCCCATGTTCCAATTAAATACTCTTCCTGCTTTGTCATTACAGAGAATTGCTTATTGACCCAAAATGACTACTTGAAGCATGACCCTTGGTCCAATTGAGTCTGTTCTTCCAAGCACTATAGATACTTTGTAAAGCCCCTTAGTGTCTCGCCTGGGATGTACAGGGCATGCAAGTGCAGTTGTGTTAGTTTTATTTATAGGTTGGATTTTTCTAAATTTTATATCATTTTTATTGTCCTTCTTTGGACTCTTTCCAGGTTAGCAAAATATTTTTAAATATATGCCTGAGAATTGCACACAATTATACACAATTATGCTCCTTTGAAAAATAATTTCCTGTATGCCTTATGTGATACACCTATTATGTGTCCAAATTATGAGCCCCAATCTGCCTGTTGCTTAAGCATTGCCTTTTGTATTCTACATGAGTGGTCCACTATCCAAATCCTTTTCCTGCAGTATTATTTTATTTTCTCCATTGATTAATTTATAAGGGTTCTTTCTGAATGAACTCATTCTTTTTAAAAATGCATATTCTTGATTCAAGCCTATACCCATATCTTCATAATATCACAGGCTAAATGCAAACATTTGATGCAAATATTGGCCATATTAAACTTTGCAGACTGTGCAGTCAAATCATTTAATAACATATCATGCTAATTGTACTGTCATTCATCAGTCTTTCTTCCCTTTACTTGCTTAAAGCTGGTGACACCCAAGTCAATATTATGATTATTTGGCCTTTGGTACCTACCTGTCTAAACTAAGTTTGATGTGAACCATTATAATTAATGACTGATTACTGTAAGCCTGAAGTCAGACTCTTTAGAACTTTGAGACAAGTTGATTTACTAAAGTATATTCTAAGTCATAGGCAGTAGGGACAATTTTCATTACCTGCACACTGCCTGTCCTTGTTTTATGCTTTTGGCATGAGGATGGTGTCTACCTGTACTGCTGAATATGTTTTTAATTTCCAAGAGTAGTGCTCTTACCCAGAACTGGTGTGATGTTTGACCATGAAAAAGAGAGGTATGACACAGAATTAAGACATAAACTTGAACAGAAATTACAGCATGTGACTGTGGAGTTGTCTCCTCCTTGTGAAGTTCGGGTGCAGTTGATATTACTGCTCATCCAACTTCTAAACCTGCTTAGAAGTCAGGGTTATTCTCTCTTCTGGCTATTGTGATTAATTTAACAATCTAGGACGGAATCAACAACAGAAAGTGTGCCACTTACATCATCTCAAGGTAATTCCATCAGCATCTACCTCAGAGTTTTTTATCTTGACCATGTGAAGAAAAAAAAAATTTTCAAGATAAATGTGTATGACTATTACATGGAAGATTCTTTTAGTAAGATTTTACACCATTTTCTCTAGAAAATCTTTGTGTTAATATGGTAGAAATAGCCATAAGCATTCTTAGTTCATCAAAAATATAATTTGAGTTTCACTTATCAACTGGTTGACTATTCAGCGTGATTTACATTTTAGAGTTGGTATTATTTTTAGTCCCAGTGTATTTCTCTGACCTGAAAACCACTTAAAATTCCCAATTCAAAGAGACCGACACATATGGGAAATATTTTTGCTTGTAGTCTTGTAGTTATTTTTATCTCTAAGACAAACTTTTTTTAAATCATAAGGCTTTATTTTTTAGATCAGTTTTAGGTTTAAAGCAAGCTTGAAAGTAAGGTATAGAGATTACACATTATAAGCTCTTTTTGCCAAATATGCATAGCCTCTGTCCTTACCCAGATCTCCCACCATTGTGGCACATTTGTTACAATTGATGAACCTACATTTAATCATCATTTTAACTCCAAATCCATAGATTACATTAGGGTTCATATTTGATGTTGCACATTCTGTAGACTTGAAAAAATGTATTATGACATGCATTCATAATTATAGTATCATGCATATATTTATACTACAAAGAACCTTTGTAGCCAGGGGTGGTGGCACATGCCTGTAATCCTAGTACTTGAGAGGCTGAGACAGGAGAATCATAGGTCAGCCTCAGCAACTTAGTGAGACTGTTTCAAAATGAAAAATAAAAGGGCTAGGAGTACAGTTTGAAGGTAAAATGCCCCCTGGGTTCAATCCCCAGTACCAAAAACAAACAAACAAAAAACCTGTTCATATATCCCAAATCCTGGGAAACTACTAATCTTTTTATTCTCTCCATAAATTTACCTCTCCAGAATGCTGTATTGTTGAAATAATATAGTATGCAGCCTTTTCATATTGGTTTCTTACACTCAGTATTCTGTACTTAAGGTCTTTCCAAATTTTATCATGGATTGATTGTCATTTCCTTTTAGCACTGAATAACATTCCTTTGTTTCAATGTACTGTGGATAATTTACCTGTTAACCTACTGAATAACATCTTGGCAATTATGAATGAAGCTGCTATAAATGTCTATAGGCAGGTGTTATGGTTTGGGTTTAGAATGTCCCTCTAGACCTCAAGGAAACAAGGCAGGCATGTTGGAGGTGGGGCTTGACTGCTGAGGAGGGTCAGTGGGGAGGTATAGTCTTAGGGATTATATGTGGTCCCTCCTCCCTCGTGCTCTCTCTCTTGCTCCCTGCCTTCATGATGTAAGAAAAGAGCCCTTGAACATTTTCTGTTCAAGCTGCCATGCTCTGAGCTCTTTGGAGTTCACCTGGCCTAAAATGGACAGAAACCTCTGAAATCTACAGACCTGTGAGCAAATAAATCTTCCTTCCCCTAAGCTATCTTTGTCAGGTTTTGGGGGTCACAGTCATGAGGCTGCTGACTGAAAAAGCAGGTTTTTGCATGAAGATAATTTTTCAAGTCCTTGCATAAATAGCAAGAAGCAGCAGGGCGTGGTGCCTCATGCCTGTAATCCTAGTACTTGGGGAGCTGAGAGAGGAGGATCATTGATTCAAGGCACAAGGCATAGTGTGGTAACCTAGACCATGTTTCAAAATTTAAAATGATGTAGGACTGTAGGTCTAGCTAGAGGTAGAATGCCCCTGAGTTCAATCCTCCCCAGGACCACAATACACACACATACACACACACACACACACACACACACACACACACACACACACACACCAAGAAGCATCATTACTAGAGCATATGGTAAGACTTTGTTTAGATTTTCTTCCCCACCAGCAATGAATGAGAGTTCCTGTTGTTCCACATTCTCTCCAACATTTGCTGTTTTTAGTGTTCTGAATTTTGGCCATTCCAATGAGGGCATAGTGGTATCTCATGAGCCTCAACTTAAAAACAAAAACAAAAACATACATACATATATATATATATATATATATATATATATATATATATATATAATAAGTTAACTCATTTTGTGGTTTCTTTAATTCAAAATTACTTTATCCTGATCTTTAAGGTTATATTCTCCCACAGTTATAATCAATAAGGAGAACGGCTTTGCCTTTTGCTAACAAAATGTGTATATTCTTCTGCTCATCTCTATCTAAATCCCCCTGAATATATCCCTTAAAATAATATCTTAATTTGCAAGTTCAAATTCTTGATTTGACAGTAACATCAAGCCATATTTAAATAAGCAGCAGTGAAGGAAAATTTCCTCTAAAAGTTGGCTAAGTTACCACAGGATAAATGACATTTTGATATCTAGAAAGAGGACTGTAGACATTTTTAACGTTACAAAGGAAGGAAAATTCCCATTTTGGAGCTACTGTTTCTATATTTAAATAATAAATAAATAAAAGGGGTAGGGGTTTAGCTAAGAAGCAGAATGTTTCTGAGTTCAATCCTAACACCCTCCCCCCTAAAAAAAATTAAATATGTTGTTACCACCACATTTTGAGAAAAGATAACATTTTAAAAAATAATCTAAGTTATGTAGATATGTAGCTATTTATTTATTTATTTACTTATTTATTTGCTTTTTTGCAAGCCAACCTAGCTTTATTAAGTGTCAGAGGATTAACCCAGTCAAGGGTAGTAGAAAATGTATATCATTTGTTAACTTTGTGTAGTATCTTGCATTGTATGATCTATGTGCACTGATGGTAAGCTTCAGGAGTTTTCAAAACAATCAAAATATTTTTCATTTTTATTGGTGTTTATACCCTGGTTGTGTGTCTGTGTGTGTGTGTGTGTGTGTAAGCACATGCAGATATGTATATATTTCATTTGTATAGAAATTAAAACTTTACTCATATATTTGTTATTTACCAAAAGCTATTCCTGCAGTAAATTTGTTTTCTTTAAATAAGTATAGCATTACAGTAATTTGAATAACAATACTACTAATGGTGATAATAGTAATCATAATTCATTGAGTACTTATGTTGTGTCTCACAATATGCTAGGTTTTTATTTTACACACGTCAATTCATTTGTGACCCCCACATAAATAATTATTATCCCTCAAATGTCCATGATAAAACTAAAAGGAATGCATTGATTAATGAGAGTAACCATCTCATTAAAGTCATGCAATTTAGCTTTTGCTTGAATCCAAATTGCTCGATATTAAAAATCTATCCCTTCCCAGTACATCCTTAGTGATGGCAAACAAAAATTAGAAGATGATATGGTAGCCCGGAAGGTCTTTGCCTGGCTAAAATAGTTTGAAGATTTCAAACATTATCATTTGTAACCATCTTTATTGTAAAATATAGCAGCAGAGAAGGAAATATATATATATGTATGTAGCAGAATGGGTGCAATTGAAATATTCCAATTATTTGTCTTGTTTTAGTAAGATAATATCCCAGGCAGTGAAGTTTCTTTTTGCTTTTTCAGCTGTAATTTCTGTCTTTCATTGTAATTATGTCTGGCCTGGACTTTTTTTTTCCCTTCTTAATTCCTTGTTGAAGTAGAAGACCAGTTGCTTGGCCCCATGATTCCTGTAGAGCTGCTGTGAGTTTTACTAGATGAGATCATCCCTTAAATTTCCTGTTGGATGGCAGAACCTCTGTTCATAGGAATCATCTGTAGTTCATATCACTCTACTGTACCTGAAGATCACACTGATCATTTCGACAGAACATGACTGGTGAATCCCCATCATAGTCTGATGACCTTACTCACATTGTTAGTTTCTTCCCACATGATCTCTCTATTGCATTTGCTCTCCTGTACCTCAAATACCCTATAAATATAGACCCGTAAATCCCTTGCAAAACTTTGTAAATGTAAACCATTTCCTCCTCCCTCTTCTATTTCAACTGATGGTCCGCCTTATACTTAACAAAAAGAGAGAAACAATTAGATGGAAACATCCCCCCCTACTGCCTCCATGAAAATGCATATGTACCTATATCCCTGCCTGCCTTCCTACTACACAGGATGACGAAGTCTCAGATTTTATCAGTGGTTAATTCTTCCACTTCCACCATTATATTTTTCCACATATCTGCTTAAGGATTTGTTCTTGTAATGATTGTCTTTCTTTCTCACTTCAATTAGAACCCATATCGTAGACCTCCACATCTCTCATCCTTTCTACTTTAAAAGGCAGAAGAGGACAAAGAATTAGTGCTATTATATACATTATGTCTTTTTGGTTTCTTTTACTTTTCCACCCTTCTTTGTCAGATTCCTAAAAGTCAAAGTGACCCAAGACTGTTTTTAGCCCATGTCTCTCTTCTATTCTTTTCTATCCTTTAGTTTTTTTTTTTTTTTTTTTTTTTTTTTTTTTTTTTTTTTTTTTTTTTTTTTTTTTTTTTT
>PVLC010000619.1:160351-192973 GCA_004027655.1 Graphiurus murinus | reverse complement strand
GTCTGTTATAAAAGCTAGTTGAGCTCTGTATCTTGTATGTTCCCCTCTCTCCACAAGATGCCCTGCACCTCCTAGGGACTCTGCAGAGAGTCCCCAACAGCAAGAAGGCTCTCCCCAGGTGCAGACCCTCAATGTTGAATCTTCCAGCCTCAAGAAACTGTGAGCTGAAGAAACTTTATTTGTATTTTTTTTTTTTTTTATTGAACCCAAGGGCATTCGATCCCTGAGCTTCATCCCCAGCCCAATTTTATTTTTTATTTTGAAACAAGGTCTCACAAAGTTGCTGAGGCTGGCCTCGAACCTGCCATCCTCCTGCCTCAGCCTCCCAAGGACTGGAATTACAGGCATGAGCCATTACGCCCGGATAACCTTTATTCATTATAAATTAAACAGTCTGAAATAATCAGTTCTAGTGACAGAAAAACAAACTAAGACAAAGAGAAAGAGTAAGATTTAAAAGGCGAGCAAAACTAGGCTGTAAATCGGGCATGGTGGCACACACTTGTAATCTCAGGATTTAAGAGACTGAGATGGAAGATGGAAGGTTCAAGGACAGCCTCCACAACATAGTGAGACTCTCAGCAAACTAGTGAGACCCTGTTTCCATGCCAAAACAAAAATAAAACCAAAAACAAGCAAACAAACAAACAAAACACAATAGGGCTGGAGTGTACCTTGGAGGTAGGATGTTCCTGGGTTCAATCCCCAGTACCAGAAAAAAGAAGAAAGAAAAAAAAGTAGACAATAGAGATGAAATAGAATTCTCATACACTGATGTTGGGTGTATAAACTGGTACAAACTGCAGCATCTGCTGAAATTAAAAATATGCATACCTTATAAGCCGGAAATTCCATTTCTAGGGATATGTCTAACAGAGAAGGATATACATGTTCACCAAAAGACCTAAATAAAACTGTTCAGAGCAACATTATTAATATCTCTAAACTGAGAACTATTCAAATGCTCAGGAAAAAATTAGATGAATGAACAAAATTGTGTACAGTGACACAATAGGACACTATATAGTTCTTAGAATAGCAAAGTAAACAATGTAAGTCTCAAAAAAATAAAACAGAGCAAAGAAAGCAAGCAAAAAGGATTTAATACTGTATGGGCCTATTAACACAAAGTTCAAAAAACTAAGAAAACTCATGTATGCTATTTTAAAACAGAATATTGGTTACAATTGTGGAGGGAATGACTGGAAAAGAGACTGTGGAGGGGTGGGGGAGGGCTGGCAGTATTTCCTGTCTGTGAACGGATGCTAATTATTATTATTATTATTATTTTTTTGCGGTACCAGGGATTGAACTCAGAGGCATTCTACCTCCGAGCTACACCTCCAGCCCTATTTTTTATTCTTTATTTTGAAACCGGGTCTTGCTAAGTTGCGGAGTGCCTCACTAGGTAGCTGAGGCTGGCCGCAAACCCGGATCTTCCGGTCTCAGCCTCCCGAATGCTGGGATTACAAGTGTGCGCCACCATGCCGGGCTGGAATGGATGCTAATTAAATAGGGGGTTTTATTTTGTGAACAATCACCAAGCTGCTCACTGATGGCCTTTGCACTTCCCTGAATTTAGTTTCTATTCCAATAAGTAGCTTTTAAAAAATAGTCGTGTAGGAGTATTCTGGTTTCTGACCTCTGAGGTACTAGTACCTTGTCCAGCATCTAGACCCAAGTACCATGCAGAATAAAAGATACAGCTTGATTATCAGCTTAAAAAAGAAAGTGTAGAAGGCTTTTGTTGTTGTTGTTGCTGTACTGGGGATTTAACCCAGGGACATTTTACTTCTGAGCTACATTCCCAACCTACTTTTTAGTTTTTAGTTTGAAAAAAAGGTCTCACTAAGTTGCTGAGGGTGACTTCAAATCTGCAATCTTCCTTCTCAGTTTCCCAAGTACTGGGGTTACAGGGTACTTGGGTTCCCAAGTACATGGGGTGCACTACCATGCCCGGTTTCAAAAGGCTTATTTTTTCAACTCACAGCTGTAGATAGTGAATTTCTTGGATCATGGAAAGCAGGAATCTATTCCAAAGAAACTTGGCAAAACTGTAAATAAGAAATAAACACGTGAGAAGAGAATGTCATTTCCTCAATTTTATAGATGTTAACAATACACATTGTTGTATCTTATACAACAGAACATTTTTGTATATATTCATAAGGCCGATTAATCACTGACAACATTTTGGGACTAATAAGTCAGGGTTTAAGGAAAAAGGAATTGAATATTGTAGTGTAGTTATTATGAGCTCTTTAAATGCCAACATTTATAACAGCTTTTAAAACTGGAAATGAAAATACCACAGAAGTAGTTTCAAGTTTTAATTTTCAATAAAGTAAGTATTGATAGTTATAACTCACAAAAACAAAAGTTCCTTAGGACCCCTAACAGTGCTTTCAGAAATAAATTATTTGCCTTTTTTTCTGGTACTAGGGCTTGAATCCAGGGGTGTTCCTCTTCCAAACTACCCCCCCCAGCCCTTTTAAAGATTTTCTTATTTTGAAACAGGGTCTTGCTAAGTTGCTGAGGGTCTCAATCTACTGCTGAGGCTATCTGGCAACCTGTGATCCTCTTGTCTCAGACTCCCAAGTACTGGGATCATAGGCATGCATCTCCACACCTGTCTTGAAATAAAGAATTCTTGAGATCAAAATGTGAGAAAGACAGTACTCCTGAGCCTTGATAGGCTCAGCTCATTGTACTGTTGTCATGGAATTCAACCCTCATTTGAATCCTTGGTTCCTTCAAGAAGTTGTGTTCAGTGACCACAGGGACTTTGATTCTCAGGAGGAAAGTTAGCTTGTTTTCTCCTTGGTATTCTGTGTGTGGGGGCGGGGGGGGGGTGTCTATTTTGTTTGTGGTTAATTTTTTTTTATTTTTTTGTTTTTCCTTTAATTTTTTCTCATTTTATTCTTTTGTCTTTAGTTTTCCTTATTTTTAATTTTTCTTTTTCCCATTTGTTCTTTTCATTATTTTTCTTCTCTTGTCATTCTAAACATTTATTTGACTTTGCGTCTTGTGTCCATTATAGAGATCAGTTCATCAGGTGGACTTAGGAAATGATTTTCTTTTGAAATGTTTTGGACTAAGTTTTTCATCAAGTTTTCCCACTCTTGAACTGAGCTTGGTGCACCTTGCCTCTAAGCCCAGGATTAAGGCTAACATTCTGCAGTGTCTCTGAGCCAGCCATCTCTGTCTGCTGAGAGACAGGCTCATGTTGGCAGTCCCAGCTTTGTAAGACCATCACCAACAGTAAATTTGCCCAGGTGTAGATGGCCCAACACCTCCTAACAGGGAAAGAAATACTCGTGAGGATCATTGAATGACTCAGCAGAATTCCAGCCTCCAGAAACTATCTAGAAACAACCAGGAAAGCTTTGAATTATCCCAGCACAGTGAAATGATTTGAAGAGACAGAAACTGAGGAAACACTACCCTGTCAAGGACTATGCAGAGGGAAGAGGTGTGTTTGCATGCCTAGTGGCTCTTGGCAGCAGAAGAGAAAAAGAGGCCTGAGCTAATCTCCACTAGAAAGTAACCAGAAATTTATTATTTAGAGAGATTTCATCGCAGAAAACCTGCTCCTGGATGCTGACATGAGAATAAAATTGCAGACTTTTTCTCAGCAAGGAATTCTCCTTTTGGCAACTGAGTGGACCCCTTCTGCGGCGGTCTTCCTTATGCTACCCCACTAGTCTTCCAGGGCAAAAGAAAGATGGACCCTTGGGGAAACATTCTATATACACTGGTTAGCAGAACTCTGCCTTTTAAAGGACTGAATGCCAAGAAGCTGTGAGAACCAGAACAAAAAATATCATGTTCCCTTTTACTTGTCCGTAGAGTGTATAAACCTGCTCAAGAAATTTCTCATCCTCAATCCCAGCAAGAGTCACAGTAGAACAACTCATGGACAACCCTGAATGTACATCATGAAGATGATAAACTAAAACCTGGCATGAAGCCCCCCACCTGACGAGCAGCACCCCATGCTGACTGAGTTGATGGTACCCATGATGTTACACACAAGAAATCTGGACCTCGCTGATGGTCCCCATGTATGATGAAGTGACTGTCACTTATCTGTCCTGGGATACAGGTAATCTGAACTAGAGGGCTACCCCATCACCCTGAGCCCATGCCTTCAGCTGATCTGACCAATATTAGCCCTTCTTCCCCATTTTAAAAGGTAGAGTGTAACATCTTTGCTAACTTCAAGCTGTGGAGTTTCAGCCAGTCTGCTATTTTCAACTCTAATTCCTACTCTAAAAATATTCAGGGTACCAACACAGAAAATAAAAATACTGGGACCTAATCATAGGACCATAGAAAGCTTCTCTGACCACACTTTACCTTGACATTACTAACAACATATTTATAGCAATTTCTTTTACCCAGTACATCATGTCTGGCTATTTAGAAAAAAAAATTAAAGACATACTAAAAGACAAAAAACACAGAGACAAAACAAACATCAGAATCAGACCCAGATATGGGAGGGATGTTGGAATTACCAGCCTGGGAATTTAAAGCAACCATGATTAAGATGCTAAAGCGATGATAAATAGGCAGCAACATAAACCAAAAGATGCAAATTTTAGGAAGATAACTAAATGAAATAATAGAGGCTAAAATACTGTAACAAATTAAAGAATGAATTTGATGGGCTTATTACTAAACCTGACATGGCTGAAGAAAGAAATCTCTGAGTTTGAGATGACTGGGGAAAACCAACTAGAACAGAATATCCAAGAACCGTAGGATAGTTACAAAAGGTATGTGTATGCATGCATCATGGGAATACCCAAGGAGAAGAGAAAAATAAAATATTTGAAACATTATTTTAGCCATTACTTTATTACAGGACACTGGTATTTAACTTTCTTAGATTTGCATTACATAATTTACCTTATGCCACTTTCTAATAGTCTCACTCCTTTTGTAGCCACATAATCTCATAGCATCTTACCAATTTCCCAAACCATCATTCACAGGTTCAGAGCTTCTTGAATGAAAAATACCAGATGACCTTGAGAAAGTTTCCTACACTAACATCACAAGGGGAAGACAGAAATGAGGTCCATCAAAAGGGAAGTTAGGTGATGTGAAGCATCAGGAAGTCTTGATCAGCCACTGCTGACTTTGAGGATGAAAGGTTCATGAGTCAGAGCATGCAGGTGGCCTCTAGAAGCTGAGAATGATCCCCAGCTGGAAACCACCAAGGAAGTGGGCATCTTGGTCCTAAAATTTATGGCACTAAATTCTACCAACAACCAGACTGAGCATGCATGCAAATTTTCCCCTCGAGCCTATAGTAAGGAATGCAGCCCTGCTGATGTCTTGATTCTAGCATGTTGAAAACTCTCTCTGAATTTTAAATTATTGAACTGTGAACTAATAAATAAGCATTGTTTAATCTGATAAATGTGATAACTTGTTACATCAACAAAATGAAACTGATACAGATATGCAGAACATCTTTCTGATTCACAGTCATTGTGATCTTCAGGGAATGTGACATCAGGTGATAATGGAATTTTGGCTCAAGATCATGTCATGGTGGCCTATCAGGTATGCAAACTCAGTCTTCCATTATTATTCTATCTTAATATATTCTTAGATTAGACATACTCAGTAAATTTCCAAAATGGCATAAAGACCATTGTGGAAACATAATAAAATGTTAAATACTGGAATAATATTTTCCCAACTAAGTATAAGCCAAAGAAATCCTACATCTCTCAGGAATCATCAAGACTGGTTCCACCATCAACAACCTGAAAGATGCAGGTGTGGTTGTGTTTATTACAAGGTTTTTTTCTCCTTTGTTTTACTTCGGACTTGGTGAATATGAGTTATGAATGGGATCTTAATAAAGTTGTCTCTCTAATTGCAGATGCAGTCAGTCTCTTTACCAGAGATAACCAACTCAGCCCCTGGTACTTCATATGGAGATACTGATCTAGACAATGCTCCTCCCGCCTCCATTTCCTTAATAATAGTTGGCTCTTTTCTGGCAGAGATGGCAGTACACCTTCAGGGTTAACAGGCATAGGATCTTTTAGGAGGACCCCAGATATAATCATTGCTCTAG
Organism: Graphiurus murinus; assembly: GCA_004027655.1. Classification (NCBI taxonomy): domain Eukaryota; kingdom Metazoa; phylum Chordata; class Mammalia; order Rodentia; family Gliridae; genus Graphiurus; species Graphiurus murinus. The sequence goes on along the minus strand of PVLC010000619.1, from coordinate 186,873 downwards.
TTTCTTAACCTGATTTTGGGAGGACACATAAATCAGGGAGGTTAAGGGTGATAAGTGAACCCTTGGTAATGAACCTTTTAATTGGATTATCCTTGCACCCAGCATCATATTTTATTGTGTTTAGTAATGAGATTGATGAAGTCTACTTGGCTTCGAGGGTGCTATGGTTTGGATCCGGAACGTTCCCCAGCAGCCCGTGCCCATGGGCCATGGTCCCATTGGGAAGTGCTGGAGCCTCTACGAAGTAGACCTTGGAGAAAGCTATAGGTCATTGGGGGCATGAACAAAGGAGACTGTCGGACTCTGGGCTCTTCCTGCTTCACATCCTGGCCATTAACGGACAGCTTTGTTCTCAACCAGACACTCCTCACCGTAATGCGCTGCCCCGTCACAGACTGAAACGCAATGGGGCCAGTGGATCTTGGACCAAAAGCTCTGAAACTGTGAACCAAAGTAAATGTGTTCTCTTTATATATAAAAAAAATTATCTCAGGCATTTTGTTATAGTAATGGAAAGATGACTAGCACAGATGGTACAGTCCTTGGAACATATCCAGATCAACATATATCAGCCTATGTGAAGAACTTCACCAGGTTTAGATACATTAGATTGGTCTAGAAAAGGAGCATTTGAGCTTCCAGCAAATTTGAAATAATTTATTTTTTGTGGTACTGGGGATTGAACCCAAGGGCATTCTACCTCTGAGCTACACTCCCAGCCCTATTTTTTATTCTTTATTTTGAAACAGGGTCTCATTAAGTGATGGAAGGCCTCAGTAAGTAGTTGAGGCTGGCCGTGAACCTGCCATCCTCCTGTTTTGGCTTCACAAGTACTGGGATTACAAGCGTGTGCCACCATGCCTGACTTAGACTAACTTTTTAATAGTAAGATCAAAACATTACTTAAATTAACCTTATTTTACTTACCTATGCCATGTTTGTGTTAGCTTTCACCATCAGTCTGAAACAACCACCATTAATAAGTGTTAATCTGGAGGTTCATAGCTTGATACGGATGTTCCCTCATAAAAGCTGAGCAGGTGTTGACACTTGCAAGCACCTGGGTTTTGAAGTGGCAGAGCCAGTCTAGACATCACCTTCCTCCCACACTCTGTCTTCCATTCTGCCCAAATAACTGTTGGATAATCTGGAGGACCGGCAGCCAACTGAGAACAGGTTACTATAATAGACACTTTCTATCATGGACTGGAATGCTCTTGACTTATAGAACACACTCGAATGTAGATATTCCTTTCCTGACCACTATATTTTTGAAAGTTTCCTCCAACTAGATATATCCATGTAGGTCTTAGATTCAGAAGTGAGCAATGTGAGGGTGTGGCCACATTTGCAAGAAGTGGCTTGGTGTACCCAATGCCATAGCGCCCAGCCTGGATCTTCCCTCCTGTTCGAGATTAAGGCATTCACCTCAAAGTTTTCAGGAGATCTGCTGCTACAAGCTCTCAGCAGGGTCTGCCTTAGAACATTGCTCTTGGAGTCAGGGGAAGATCCCAGAGACAGTTTGTACCCAATGTCTAATCAATTCTGGCCGTGCAAACTCTTGTTCCTAATCTGGGACACCTCTGGATGTTCAGGGTTCCAAAGAAATTGGCTGAGGCCTCTGTTATGATTTCATTATAGTGCAACTATAATGAACTCTAGCCAGTGTTACTTCTCTCACTCTTACAGGTATTGATTCTGAGTATTTCTTGATAAACTCAATGCACAAAAATGTCTGCCTCAGGGTCTGATTCTTTGTAATCTGACTAAGACTTCTGGCTAGTACAGTGGCTGTTTACAGTAATTTTAGGGGTGTTCTGGTTAGCATTCTCACAGCCATAATCTAAAGACCTGACCAAATAACTTAGAAGAAAGGAGATTTATTTTCTTATGGTTTTGAGTTCAGTCCATATGAGGAGAAAGGATTATGAATGCCCAGTATTACAACAAGACTGAGACTAGTCCAGGAAATGGCTCCCATTCCCTCTACGGACATTGCTGTAGAAAGCAGTGGTACAGCTAACCAGACCCGACTGCGAGATGCCGGGGAGCACACATCCAGCCAGATGAGGCACTCAGCTGCTTGTTCTCTGTTAGAAGAAAGGGGTAACAGATTTTGCTGAAAACTAGCCATCTCTTACCTGAGTAAATTTGCTTCACTGCCTGAAAATCTAAAATTATTATTAATCACAATTTAATCTTACTTCAGGGATAAAATTCTGCATCTTAGGGTAAGAATATTCTAGAGAATATGCCTTGGCCAGCTCTCAAAGGTCCCAATGATTTCATGTAACAAGCTACGTAAGCCTTAAGAGTAAAAGAAGAGCCTTCATAACTTCATAATTCAGTCTCCTGCTACTATTTATCAACACCCTGTATGAGGAGACCTAATTGTCTGCTTCTTGATTTTTCTCTGCTCTGTTTGCTTGGTTTTAAATTGAATTTTCAATTAGATGTTCTCATTTGTCTTCTTATAACAAAGAATGAAGAGAAAAGAAAATTATCATGTTTGCATGTATTAGAATCTGTGATGACTTTCTGCCAATTTAGGAGAAGGTTCCCATGGAAGTAGTGTTTCCAAATCATTCCCTCCAACTAATTCTGATTTCTGCCCATGCTTAAATAAAAGCGCTGGTTTGCCAAAGCAGAATTTCAGCTGCTCTATGAATTAGTTTGTGTATTCAGCACAAATTAATACTCTCTGACTTTTGCTTTCACAAAATGTTCTGACCAGTTGGCAGCCTGTGATTGGCTGAACCCTCACTGCTGTGATTGGCTGAGACTTAGATACTCATTTCAGAAGTGAAGCCCTAAGTTAAGCTTTCAGTCTTTTGCATACTTAGGTTGCATTTCCCTGTGTAAGGGACTCAAAGTGTAGACCACCCTTAGGCCAAATTTAGTTTAGTTTAACCCAAGTTTGGTTTAAGACACTCCATATTAAGATATCTCACCACCATCACTTTTCTTTCTTTCTTTTTAATATCTTGATGTTCTTTCTTATAATAGACACATCCCTTTCCTCCTTTCTATGCTTAGGCACAAACAGCAGGCGTGGTGGCTCATGCCTGTAATTCCAGTTCTTGGGAGCCTGAGACAGGATGATTGCAAGTTCGAGATCAGCCTCAGGAATTTAGTGAGACCCTCAGCAACTTAGCAATATCCTATTTCAGAACAAAAAAGGGCCAGGGGCATTGGTTTGGATTTAAAAATATTTATTGTTAATAATGTCTTACAGATTGTTATGCTTGATATATAATCCTTGATAGTTAAGGGAGTAGGTAGAGTTCTCTTAGGTAGATCTCTAAACTGTACTCAATGTTTTATGTTGTTAATGTCATAAGATGTGTTTGTAGAATTATTCTAGCTACTGATGTGAAAACAATAAGCAATAACTTCTTAGAATACTGACATTTTGTTTTAATATGTTCATATGTGGGTTATAATATTATATAGTAAGTAAAATTTTTAACAACTTTCTAATCAGATTTTATGACAACCCTGAATTATTTCTTTTAACTCAATTCTATAAAAATACCAATTGAGTTATATATTTATAATTACCAGTTTTATGTTACCAGTATTCTTAAGTGTTTATTCATAAGATATGTGAGTATAGCATACATAAATTAAAAAATATAAAACTGAAAATGTAGGTAAGTCATAGGTATGATATAGCCCAACTGTTGTTTTACAAACAAGAAAGCAGAAAAATGGAAAAAATCATGTAGCTGGCTAGATGTGGGCAATACTTCTTAGGGATACCACACATCCACCACTTCTCCCTCCACCCCAACAAACGCCTCTTTCCATACCTATCTACAGAAAAAAAACTGCTAAACAGTATTTTTCTTGCAGAACCCAAATGTGGCCCATAACTCATCCACAACAAAGTATCTGAGATCAGCTGTGCTGTTTGCAATTGATACTTGAGTTGAAGCTATTTTCCAGTCCTCATCTAGTTCTTTGTCTCCTGATTTCCAGTCCAGCGTATTTATATTTATTAGATTGTCATTTTACTGTTATGCAAATGTTATGCAAAATCTAGATGATTTTATTTTACTCTAGACTCCATAAACATTTTATGTAAACCTGGTAACTTCTGTTGCCCAAAATACATGCTTTTCAAAATGTAATTATTTAATTAAAAGTTTAAATTCTTAAATAGCAGTTCTAAAGAATTCTGTCTTACACATTTTTATGCATTAATTGTTATATTTCAATTATTTTTCTCTTTATTTTTCTGCTCTTTGATTATTTTAACAATGGATATCTTAAACAAATGGGTATTCTGAAACCTATTGTCTGTAGGCAAAGTGCATTTGTAGAAACATGAGATATTGATGATGAAAATACACATCTAGACACTATAGAATTATTTATCATATTTTTAACATCTCCTACTTTCAAAATGCACTGCAAAATTTTAGACTTTTTAGAATATATTAACAGATACACTCACAGAAAACATTTCTGGCTATTGAACCAGAAAAATGTGACTAAACTGAATCTATCCTAAGACAGGATATTGAGTCAAATTCTACCATTCATTATACATGAGACTTTTTCTAAGGCTTCCTCTAAGGGCAAAATTAGATTTCGGTGGTTACATGTGTGTACAAATCAAGGGGTAAAAAAAGCAAAGTTGAAAGAAATCAGTGCCCCATTGTTCTACTATTCTACTGGTACATAGGTTGAATTGAACTCCAAGAAGAAGAAATACACAGAAAAGCAAACTTTCATTTCATTCCAACTTCATAAGTCAGTTTCTCCATTTCTTGTGATAATACATCCAAATTGACAAGGGAAGTGGCTATTGAAATTTCCATGCTCTCACCACCCAGCAAGGAATGCCTAATTGAATTCCATGCTCTCTGTTCAGGACGACTGCTGCCCCCTGGTGCTCTGAATGAATATTGAGGTTTTGGGTATTATTCAATATCAAACTATGAACCAAGAATCATCTTTCTTTTATGTAGCAAGTAATGGGAAATTCTTGTGTCTCCCTTAGATTATGGTTAAGTTTTGCGTATTATTAACCTTGTTGCTGGGTGATTCAGGATTAACTAAATATCATGGTAAGTAATAATTCAGGTTTATGTCTTATGTCTTTGTGTTATGCAGAGAGAGAGAGAGAGAGAGAGAGAGAGAGAGAGAGAGAGAGAGAGAGAATTCTGAATGTGTTTTTCTTAGTTCCACATCTCTTTATTTAAACTTGGCTTACTTATGATATTTAGTGTAACTGAGTTTCCAGAATTTAAAAGGTCTGTACTCTGTCTTCCACCTCTATACGTTAATGCTGTCCTCAGCTTGGAGCAGTGGAAACAGGAGAGATAATGGACTTTTCTCACTTTTTTTCTTGTTTATAGTAGATTTTTTTGTAGGGCTATAAAAGAACAGAATTTCAAGGGAGGTTAGCAATAATACCACCTAAACTCTTTATTTTACAAATAGAGAAATGGATTTTTATCACACCCTTTCTTTTCCTGCTTCTGAAAGAAAAAAAAAAGTTACTTCTTCATTTTTCATTTTACTCTCTCAAAATTTGTTACTAAGTAATTTCAATTATCCTCCATTTGCAGGTCAAACTCTTGCCACTTATCAATTCAACTTTTCTCTTAGTATAAAATAAAGCCACTGAGAAAACTGGCATCTTCCAGATGACTTCCTTGAGTTGGAGAAATTTGGCTATGAGGCTATGCACTTCTGTAATTATTATCTTTCAATTTCAATAATCTTCAATTGTAATTGAAATGGTTATATAGATAAATTTTAGTTTTTAAATCTAAATCTGTAGAAAATTGCTGAAATCTTTCTGCTTTCTATTTCTGCTGGTGTAAATGTGATTTCTTGAATGACATACTAGGGTTCTTTTGCTTGTTTTCTAGAGTAGCACTAGTAATACAACTCACCTTTACCCTACCATCTCTCTTTTAAAAATGTTAAATTTGAGCTGGGTGTGGTGGTGCACGCTTGTAATCCTAGCATTTGGGAGGCTGAGACCAGAGGATCCGGGTTCACGGCCAGCCTCAGCTACTTAGTGAGGCCTTCACAACTTAGTGAGACCCTGTTTCAAAATAAAGAATAAAAAATATGGCTGGGGGTATAGCTCGGAGGTAGAATGCCTCTGAGTTCAATCCCTAGTACCGCAAAAAAAAAAAAAAAAAAAAAAAAGTTAAATTCTTTGGAGACAGATTTTGAATGGCCCAGTTCAGGTCACTATAAACTATTTATAAACTATTAATATGGTCAGAGTGCTTGGTCTCTTAGCCCTAAAATGCGTCCTGGACATTCACATTTGTATGTTAGCTATTCCCTAAAAGAATGAATCGAGTATCTTCCCCCACCTCATACTAGTTATCTATTGCTATGTAATAAAGTACTCCAATAAAATGGCTTAAAACAGCACACACTTATTAAAGTTTATGTGGATTAGGAAACTACTCAATGCAACTGCATTGAATCCTCTGTTTCAGAGTCTCTCCGGAGACCATTGAGATGTGGCCAGGGCTGGAGTCTCCTCTGCAGGCTCTGCAGGTGGAGTAACCAGAAGAGTTCAGTTTTTCAAGTGCTGTTGAATTGAGTCTCAGTTCTTAGCCAACTATTGGCTCTTCTCTGCCATGTGAATCTCTCCTTCATCAAAGAATGTAAACCAAGAACAGAAAAAGTCAACTAGCAAGAAGGAAGTTATAATCTTATTTAACCTAGTTATGGGAGTTATAATCATCTAACCTGATGATTCCTCATCACACCCAACATATTTTGATGGTTAAAAACTAGTCAGAGTAGCCGGGAGTGGTGGCGCACACTTGTAATCCCAGCATTCGGGAGGCTGAGACCGGAGGATCCGGGTTCGAGGCCAGCCTCAGCTACCTAGTGAGGCACTCCGCAACTTAGTGAGACTCGGTTTCAAAATAAAGAATAAAAAAAATAGGGCTGGGGGTATATCTCAGGGGTAGAATGCCCCTGAGTTCAATCCCTAGTACCGCAAAAAACAAAAACAAAAACTAGTCAGAGTTTCTGCCTACACTCCAAGAGGAGGATTGCACAGAGTGAATTTCAGGAGGCAGGGTCATTGGAGGATGGCTCCTACTGCATGCCTTGTAAACACTGTTCATCAACCACAAAGGCACTGAAGAGTGTTTGGAAAGTACCATATATCAGGCAGTGTGCAAGATGTTTGGGGATGAAATAAATACACATTTTCTGCCATTGTGCTGATAAAATTTGTAGTCTAGCATAGGAAATTTCAATAGTCTTAAAACTGTGTAATATTATTCGACTATACCATGTATTCCTTTGATTAAAATGTTTCAATTCCTCCATGTGGCCTAAGATTAAAGTAGAATGTCTGATAGCAGCTCGGCAGGGCCGGTGTTGTCTGATCCTTTCCTGCTTTGACTTTGATATTCTCATCTTGTACTTCAGTTCTCCACTCTACTCTACCCATCTTGGTTTCTGTCATATCCTAGGGCATGTTTGAAAACATTTTAAAATGTTTGAAAAATGATGTCATTGGATTCCTACCACTAAAACCTCAATTTCCCAAATAATGTCTAGCTTTAAACAATATAATTTCATATTTTAACTTCTAAGATAAACTAGTTGTCAAAATGTACCCTTTGGTAATGAACTTCATTGACTCATTTTATAGGACTGGTAGTTGTATGTTAGTAGATTTTTGAAAGCAGGATCTCAAAGCTAGATGTTTTGACTTAGAGGTAACTCCACTAGACCTCAGAATCCTTGGAATACTCTGGAAGAGCTGAAAGAGTTTTTGTGGGTTCTGTGTACTAATCTGGTATGTTTATTGTTTGGCACTTTTTTGTTTTGTTTCATTTCATTTTTCCTGCATCACACAGTGTCTTCTTACTGAGAAACCACAGGAGAAATTCTCTCCACTCCAGGAGAAGCTTCTTCTCTTCTGTAATTCCTTTTACTTCATCTTATGGAAACATCATTTTACAGCTCATCAGAATTCTGTGAATTTTTTTATGTTATTATTGCTGCTGTTTTTGGGTTTTGTTTTTTTGTTTTGTCAAAAGACACTTTTGGAGCCACAACCATCATTCAAAACTACATGTTTTCATACATGTATTGAACATTTGTATTTCTTCCTTTGTGAAGTGTGTATTTAGTTCACTTTCCCATTTTTTGATTGGGTTACTTGTTTTCTTAGTGGTAAGTTTCTTGAGTTCTCTGTATATTTTGGATATCAGTCCTCTATGGGAGGGGTAGTTGGTAAAAATTTTCTGCCATTCGATTGGCTCTCCATTGAAGTTCTTGATAGTTTCTCTTGCTGCACAGAAGCTCTTCAATATAATGCAACCATGCATATTGATCTACCTTTGAATTTCTTGTGCCTTTGGGGTTTTGTTAAAAAATTTTTTAATTATGTGTTAAAGTATTGGGCCTATGCCCTCTTCAAGTAGCCGCAAACTCTCTAGTCTGACTTCCAGGTACATCTTGAATTGACTCTTGTGCAGGGTGAGAAAGTGGGGTTTATTTCCATTTTTCTGCATATGGTTAATTAGTTTTGCCAACACCATTTGTTGAAGAGGCTATCTTTTTTCCAGTGTATATTTTGGTCCCTTTGTCAAAAATCATTTGGTTGTAAGTGTGTAGATTTGTTTCTGAGTCTTCTGTTCAGTTTCATTGGTCTATATGTCTACTTTTGTGCCAATACCATGTGGTTTTTATTACTAGGGCTTTATAGTACAGTTTGGAGTCAGGTATTGTGATGCCTCCTGCATTGTTCAACATCAGTAGCAATCAGAGAGATGCAAATCAAAACTACCCTGTGATTTCACCTAACCCCAAGTAGAATGGCAATCATTAAAAACACAACTACAAATGCTGGAGAGGTTGTAGAGAAGTGGAAACTCTAAAACATTGTTGGTGTGGTTGTAGATTAGTGCAACCACAGTATGGAGGATCCTCAGACGAATGGGAATGAACCTACCATATGATCCAGCAATACCACTTCTGGCTATCTACCCAAAAGAATGGAAACCAAACTACCAGACTAATGCATGCGTATCTGTGTTTATAGCTGCACAATTCACAATTGCCAAACTATGGAACCAGCCAAGATATCCATTGACAGATGAATGGATTACAGAACTATGGGAGATGTACACAATGGAATTTTACTCAACCATAATGAAGAACAAAATCACATCATTTGCAGGAAAATGGAGGGACCTGGAAAACATTATGTTAAATGAGATTAGTCAGGCACACAAAGTAAAAAATTGGATGCTCTCCCTAATTTGCAGAATCTAGAGAGAAAGTGGCTCATAGGAGGGACTCTAGACGAAGAAGGAAAACCTTACATGAGCAAAGAAGGTGAACTATCTGAAGGTGATGGTGGGGGGAGGGGAAATACCCTAACCCAAATGATGTACATTCACAAACATATCAAAGTCAATCACTAAACTGAACATGAGAAGGGGGAGAGGGGAGGGGATGGGGTGGGAGTTGGGGAAGGGTTAAATGAGACCTGTATGTATGGATGCCTCTACCAGTTTGTACCTCACAACAATGTATGATTACAATGCACCAATAAAATAAGAAAAAACAACAACAAAAAAAAAAACCCCACATGTTCTGATGCCAAAGCCCATGGTCTTTTTTTTATATGCAATTTACATGTTTTTTTTCCTAGTCCTTGTTTTTACCTTAGAATTCACTCTAATTGATAAGAAATTTCTACATTAGAAAAGCTCCTTTTCTTTTCCAGTTTAGAGTCCATCAAGCTATGCCCATGATCTACTTAAGGTTTTGGAATATTTGGAGTGACATGTATTATTTCCCTTAAGCCTTTTCTCTTTTTTTTGTTGTTACTTTGATATGAAGAATCTGATCTAAGAATTATAAATGGATAATATAGGTAGAAAATTTCCCCTTCTCCTCCTATCTCCTTTCCCTTCTCTTTTTTTTCTCTTCTTTCTTCCCCTTTCTTTATCCGCCCCCCCCCCAACTATTAAATAGGTGATATTTTTGTCATACCTGTGTTAAAGGGAGAACCCGTAAACTTTGACAACCAGAAACAGAACCTCAGGCTATATCATACTGTTTTTAAAGGAGTTGGCAACTTATAAATACGTTTATGGCTCTCTTTCCTTTTTATATAAGTGTGTTGCAAGGGAATATTTTATAGATGTCTCCTGGTAAAAAAGGAGAGAAGAGAAAGGAAAGAGAAGAATGATTTAATAATTAGCTTGAGGATATAAACTTTCCTAGTGTGAATTACATATAGGGAACAGTGTTTTCAGTCAAGCAAAAAGAGACTAAGAATGGGATTTAGTTACATGTTGTAAGCCTCAAAGAGACTTTGACTTTTAGTTCCATTGTTTAAAGATGATCGCTCTCTGGGTGAGCCAAACTGAGGCCAAAAGAACAAGGCTCTCCTGGCTCTCCTGAAAGTGTTGAGATTTATTTCTTTGGGGTGGCCAAAGTGAGTACTGACTCATTCCAACAAATCACCCTGTTTTCATTTAGAGATTAATAGATTACCCTATAACACCCAAAGAAAACTGGAGGAAGTAGTAATGATATATTTTAAGAACCATCTTATGATTAAATAAATGGAAAATGCACGACTTATATATTTGGAAATGCAGAGGATCATATGAGATTACCTAAAAGATTCATTTTGAAACCTAGGCTAGGATGTTACAGAATTATGATGTTTTATTTTATAGATTTATGAGAAACTACCAAAGAAGTTATATTTAGGATTAACAATCTGAATTACACAGGTTTCCATTTTTACGGTTAGAATTTATTTACATCAGTCCCATTTAAATGTGATTTATTCACTTATCCATTCAATTAATTCAATAAATGTTTATCGTGTGCAAAATATGTGCTAGGTGCTCAGGATAGTAAGACACATAAATTGTGACTTCCTGCTGCAAGGAATTTATAGAGCATTGAGATTGTAAATCTCTGAGATTTGTTCCCTCTCATCCCTCCCCCTCCCCTGCTATGGTAGGAGCAGAGGAAAATAAAGATAAAACAAGATTTAATGCTATTTTGTAAGATGTAACGGCAGTGTCATCCGTTCATGTATTCATATGATTTTCTTCAGAAATCATCCAATTCTGCATTTTTATACTTAGTCCAGATGGGATACATTTTCTCTTCCAGATCTATGCCCAATACCACCTGGCCTCCTTTTTTTCTGGCTTTTCTAGCTGAGTTTTTACCAGTGAAGGGCCTCAGTCAATCAGATGGAGGCCAGAGAGTAAGACCAGACATGGATCCCTTCCTCCTAGAGGATGGCCCAGGGCTGATGTCTTCCCATCAAAGTCATTGTTCTTCTCCAGGCTGATTCTCCAGTTCTGACTCCATAGGACTCTGTGATTTCAGTTCTGTTAGCTGCTCTCACCTGGTCTGTGAACACTGGTGCAGTAAAGTCCTGTGGTAACTAACTCCAAGTGCTGTGGAGTTCCTGCGGTTCCCACCTCCTGGTTATGCTTTTGAAAATAGTTCCTTTGTAAGTAAATTTCTCTATTTCGAATTTTGGGACACTAATTATTGCAGTGTTCATTCAATTATCTTACTATGTCTTATTCATTGATTTGTTTTCTGCCTTGTTCTAAAAAGACCTAAGAAAAATTATGTAGTATGTTTTTATTGGTTTAAATATAAAATCTTAATTTTCAAACTATGTGAACCTAACTAAATAGGTACGAATCTGTCCTGTAAAACACCTATATTATATACTTAATAACGATTGTAGGTATAAACAATCAAAATACACACCAAAATGAGATGGGTAAATTTATACCCTAAATGTATATAATTTACTTTGTCCTTTCTGGCATTTCCTATTCTTGATTTGTTTGCTTTTTCATTCTTCAAGCAGAAATGAAATAATATTGCTTTAATTTCATATTTCAATTATTGTGGTGTTCTCTGACTTTAATGGAAGATATATAATCTCACAGTCTGACAATTTGGCAAGATTTTTAAAACAGAAGTAACACTGCTTGACCAGCAGGTGTTTTGTTATTCTCACAGGCTCAATTAAGAGACTGAGTTAAAAGTTCAGTGAAGTTTAGCAAACTTGTTTCAGTCTAAAGAAAGTTTTTGTTAAAATAGCTCAACTAATATTTCTGAAAATTGAATAACTTTCATTGAATAATTTTAATTATCATATATTATAAACATTTAATGCATTCATTTATGCTTATTCTATGGACAATTTCAATATGTTTAGAAGCATATTAGGTTTTGTAGTCAGCAGAATTAGAGTATATTTTGGTTTTCTCAAAATAAAACCTTTCAATTCTATAAAAACATATACCTAACTGATTTCTCCTGGACCCAAAACTGTTTAATTGAGGGTTCTTAACTTAAGAGTCTATGTCCTCTGGGCCATAGGTCCAGGAAGATTTGGTAGGTCCTGAGGTACATTACAGGGGTTTTACAAAGACCAGAATATTATACAAAAATTTATGCTTGTTGCACATTTTAATTTTTCTGGGAAGGGAGTTCAAATATTCAATAGAATTCAAAAGAGGTTAAGGCCCACTGGCTAAATTTTTATTCAGCATGGTGAATTTTATCATTCTTCTCAATAATCAGGTACCATAAATATAGGTCCCTCCCCAAAAGTCCTCCCTAGAATAATATATGCATGTGACTAATTTACTGAATAAAATATGGGTGGATGTGATTTGTGTCATGTTTAAGAAGAATATACCAGCATTTTCTGATCTACTCTACCATCAAACTAGATGCATCCCAGGTAGAGGCAGCCACATCAGCCTGAGTCCTATGTGAGGGCAATAAATAAATATTTGAGGAATTTCTTTGTGTTTGCAATAAAATTATTCTAATAACGACTGATAATTAAGATTATCAATTTCTACTTATTTTAAACAGTAGGGTAAACCAATCTTCCTGTGTCTGGGTAAAACAATAAATCACTTAGATTCATTATTTTCTATGTGATTCTTCCTGCAAAGCCTAAGAATATATCATCATCTCCATACAGGCTCCATACAGGCTTCCCCTCTTCCAAAACCTTTTTTATGAATTCTTTATTTTTCAAATGAATCTGAATACTTCTGTTTCCAACCTAGGAGTAACAGGAAACAAATTTACCTATCACCACCCCCCACACCTCAGCAACAGCAGGAACATTACATCATATAAAATGAAGATTTTCAAGATACTGGACATCAGGCAAAAAGGCTAGTGGTCCCTGAGAGAACAAAAACCAACGAGGTGGGTCCCACCTGATAAACATCCCTCAACAGGTTTATTAACTGACTAACATTTAAAATTGCAAATTACTTTAGCCCACAAGACAGGAGGTGGAAACCCAGAAACATTCTTTTTGCTTTAACACTGCAGCCATTTTCATTGCTTAGATAACCTCATCAACAAAAGCTAGAGAGTGACTTAAACATATGTGTATTTATTTATTTATTTATTTGTGTATTTATTTATTTATTTTTGTGGTGCTGGGGATTGAACTCAGGGGCATTCTACCTCCGAGCTATACCCCCAGCCCTGCTTTTTATTCTTTATTTTGAAACAGGGTCTCACTAAATTGTGGAGTGCCTCACTAGGTAGCTGAGGCTGGCTGCGAACCGGGATCCTCAGGTCTCAGCCTCCCAAATGCTGGGATTACAGGCGTGTGCCACTGCGCCCGGCAACATATGTGTATTTAATACCAACGTAGCTGAGGTCATCTGTTCTGCAGCCAAATAATTCACAGTTTGTGGAACTGTATGTAAAATTACATTCAGATGACAATTAAACAGCTTCTGAGTGTGAGTGATCCCCAAGAATTTTAACTAAAACGTCCACATGGGCTGTCTTTCCAAAGTCAGCTTGTTTCTCATTACAAAACTTGGTATGTATTTATTTGGAAACTCAAATTTTATCCTAATATGAAGGCATGCCACTTTTCCTGTCAAAAAATTCTTAAAAGTTGGAATCCTTTATTGAAATTAAAGTGTTTCTAACCCTGAGGTTTTATGAGAAAACAACATAGTTGTCTACTGATACATATTTGAGGGAATTATCAGCTGGTATTTTTATTTTTAAAAAACCATGAAAGTAGAAAATGTATGACATTTTAAATGCATAAATTTGTTCTCAAATATGATTATTCATACAGATTTTTTTTTTGAAGAACATAAGACAATATTGGAAATTTCCAGAATCACATTGGAACACTAGATATGTCCCCTCTGTGAGTAGCTGCCTCTAAGGCTTTGAGCAAGGCTAGTAGGGCATCAAGCTATACTTTTGGTTGCTTCCCCAGTCTTGAAGTGAAAGGCTTTTTTTTTTTTTTTTTTTTTTTAGGTACTGGGGATTGAACCCAGGGGCATTCTACCTCCGAGCTACATCCCCAGCTCCATCATTTATTTTTTTTTATTTTGAAACAGGGCCTCACTAAGTTGTGGAGGGTCTCAGTAAGTAGCTGAGGCTGGCTGTGAACCTGTAATTCTCCTGTCTCAGTCTCCCAAGTACTGGCATTACAAGCATGCCCCACCATACCTTGCTGAAGTGAAAATTTTGCAAGTTGTTTTACACTACAAAATTTATAATGTCATGAAGCGACTAAAGTAGCTTTGTAATAATAAAATATAGCCTTCATTAACTATTTGATATTGATTATTAAAAATTAATATATAGACATGTAAGTAAGACTGCGTTTTTTAAGGTTTAATCATGAACAGTTTGCCTCTGAGAGTTTTTTTATTCACCATATATTTATATCATTCCAGCTTATATATTTTTTGATTTACTATATATTTATATTATTTCACCTTACATATTTTTCAAATAACTGTAATGGGACTATATTGTTTGGATAATTAATACCAGCAAGGCCCAAACCATGTCTTTCTTTCTTTCTTTCTTTCTTTCTTTCTTTCTTTCTTTCTTTCTTTCTTTCTTTCTTTCTTTCTTTCTTTCTTTCTTTCTTTCTTTCTTTCTTTCATTCTTGTACTGGGAGTTGAACCCAGGAGTATTCTACCTCCAAGCTACACCCCCAGCCCTATTTTTTATTCTTTATTTTGAAACAAGGTCTCACTAAGTTGTGGAGGGCCTCACTAAGTAGCTGAGGCTGGCCGTGAACCTGGATCCTCCAGTCTCAGCTTCCCAAGTACTGGGATTACAAGCGTGTGCCACTACGCCAGACTCCAAGCCATGTCTTTTGCTTCGGTAACTTATGCTGATGTCTCAGCTGCATGGTGGATGAGGAGCCTTTGAAGGCATTTCTGCAGTCAGTGATTCAGAGGACCAAATTTCCCCCACTAGGTAGCTGTGGTATCTGAGAGAATGGGGAGGGAGTGCATGCAGGATGCCACTGGAGATTTTGGGCCAGGCCTAAGTGCAGTGTGCTTCCTCCTCCACATCCCAGGGGCTGGAATCCACTCAGATGGCCTCAGCCCAGGAAGAAGAAACAGGATCAGAGAGCCTATAGTCAGTTTCTGCCGCAGGGAATAAAATGTCAACATTTTTAATCGCTATATTTTTTTACTTGTATTGCTTTTGAATCTGTGTTTCTCAACAGTTTTTTGGACCTCCCTTAAGGATGGGAAAAAAAAAATGCCAGTATCTGAGAAAGAGTGAGTAAGAAATAAAATACTCTGAATGACTAAGACGAGAAAGAAATGAATGTTTGTAGGGATCCAGTGGATGGTAGGAAGAAGACATATAGAGTAGGGGCTGATTCACAATGTTTCCAATAGAAAATCTAAAATTCTCCTGGTAAGACAGAGATGCCATAGACATAGAATTCCTTAAAATGGATAGAGGAGGTCAAAAGAAAGTTAAATATATACTTAGAAAATTGGAGTTTTGCTGGTCTGCATGTCGTGCTCTGTGTACTCTGACCACACGTGCTAGTCTTAATCTTCCAGGACCTTGGTTGCTCTGTCTTTAGAGATGGCACTAAAATCTCAATGTAAAGCCAATTCCCTTGGACAGCCACAAGAAATTCTTTTTCTGGTAAAAGATGATAAAGAAGTCTGTCTGCATCAGCCTGGTCTCTGGGTAATCTAATTTTTCTAAATAAACACTTCTTCTTCAACTTATACTACTTTTTATTGATGTTCTTACTTATATTCGTTGTTTTTGTTTCTTATTTCAGAAGGTGAGGTGGTAGGTGAAGATAAACAGAGAAGATGAAGACATGCACTACTAAGGAAGGAAGCGGAGCTCAAGTTCAGTTCCATCTTGTAGTAGCTGTGTGACCTTGGGAAATCTCTGTAAACAGGGTAACAATACATTTCACATGTTTGCTTTGGGATTTAATTAATACATACATTAATGTTCTAAGCACATTATATGTATATATGTGCTTAGAATAGTACCTGGTATAATGTGAATGTTTGCTTTAAATATTAACATACTATGTCTTTTACTACTATATAATGTAAGATGCTAAGAGAGTGCATTTAAAATGGAAATATATTTTAAACCACATTTTTATTTTATTAGATTAGGTTATGTATGAGTTTATCTGAAATATACTCATCTGATGACAGATAAGCTGAATAATTTTGTGTCTCTCTCATTACCCACATATTCCCTGTGCCAGATGCCAGGGGACATGTTTAGAGTATGGCTCTTGTGCCCTGCATCTGTTTGCCTTGATGCTACATGAGAAGGAGAAATAGGACAGTTCCTGGATACCACGTGCATGATGAGTTGGTTAACAAGTATCTAAGGATGCAGGAGAATGACTGCAAAACAGGAATATACCCCCACCAAATCAAAACTAACAGAATCTCCAACTGAAGATCTCCAGATCCCCAAATGCTCAAGGTAACTCTAACACTACCCAGTGTGAGGGAAAGAATGTTGGGGGGAGATCCTTGTGGAAAGAAACAGAGATACTACCTGGTTGCAGTTGAATTATCAAGAACATATCACCATCAAAATATATCTTGAGAATCTCATTGAGATCCTGAAGTTTATTTAAGTTTTCTTGTGTTCTAATCAACCTATTTTGGGTAGATGACTTTATAAATGATGTAATTTGATAAATGCAGGTACAACATCCAAGTGCAACTCTGGACTTCCCAGAGTGCAAGTTTCTGAAAATCAAGATCAATTTAATTTGTTTTTCTTTGTACCAGGAATGCTACTTATCCTGGGAAATACTAAGTAATTTGTTTACCTTATCTATTTTACTTTTTATTTTGAATCAGGGTCTCACTAAGTTGCAAAGGACCTCTCTAAGTTGCTGAGGCTGGCTGCAAACCTGTGATCCTCCTATTGTAGCCTCCCAAGTACTAGGGTTACAAGCATGTGCCACCATACCCAGCTCATTTCTTCATCTTAAGGAGTTTATTTTTTAATAAAGCAAACAGTTGTATACTTTGCTGTTCAATAAAATACTCTATTACATCAGTCAAAGGACAATTTTTGACTTTTTAACTGCTAGAATACACTTTTCTAGTTTTAATTAGTATTTATATAATGATTCATATTAAACATTATAAAATCTTTTGGGTCTTCTAACTCATGGATTTCTTAGAATAAATAATGAATGGCATTTCCTTGCTTAAATGCTAGATTAAATAGTAGGGCATTGTTAGGATGTTTTGCAAAAGAATTTAAAAATTACATATACAACTTTTTGGCAGGTATATTCTGAAATGTTCTGAAACACAATTTTTTTTACAGATTAAAAACATTTATATTTGTTCTTAAAATTAACAAATTGTCAAAATTTATATTTCTTCTCAAATATTGTATAAGATCATATTTTATTAGAAGGTTCACACCTTTGAGAAAATCATAAAGATATTAATAATAAAATGTATATGCTATTACTCTGATTAGTAATTATTTTAATGTTTTCTACCTGATGATATTTCTGAATAATTTCTCTTTTTGGCAGACAACATCTTCTTTTTCATCTTTTCATTGGTGCATTGGAATTGTACATGATAGTGAGATTCAGTGTAATACCTTCCTATGTGCACGTAACATCACTTGGCCTGTTTTCTTCTGCATCTTCCCTTTCCCTTCCCCTTCCTTCCTTTCTCCTCTGATTCCCTTCTTCCACTACTCTACTAGTCTCTCTCCTAATTATCATGAGGTCCCTTTGCTTTCCTTTTTTTCTCTCCAGCTTCCACATATAAGAGAAAATACGCAGCCGTTGATCTTTGGTGTCTGGCTGATCTCACCGAGCACGATGTTCTCTAGTTCCGTCCATTTTCCTTGCAGAAAATATCTTCTGTCCAGGGAATTCTGGCCTGTCATTGGCCTTTGTCACTTAATCATTCTTTGTTCCAAAAGAAGTTAGATCTCTATGGTAAGACTAGGTTTTCTTGTTTCATTATAGGTGAATGCTCCAATTCTCTAGAAGTGATTATTTCGGTGCATGTGTTTTGAGCAGTCCTCCGTACTAAATAATCATGGATCTGGTATATAACAAAAATATGTCAATGTCATCACACAAGATTTTAAAAGATATTTTGAAATAGGCTATAGCTGATACCTGTATGAATTCACTGGGGATCCTGTTCGTGAAGAAAATGGACACATCTGACCTTTGTTTCTGAAGATTTTAAGAGTCTTTAAGTGATGTTTGAAAATAGCAAAGGATGCATGTCAAAGGTCAAGTGTGAAGACTGTTCATGATTCTTTCTGGAATAAATCTTAGGCCAGTTTTGCAAAAGAATCTACTGAGAATTCGAGGGAGTCATTAATCCTTCAAATGAGGATGTCAAAATGCTCAGAAAACACTTCATATGCACAAGACCCCTCTACACTTTCCTGATTATAAAGGGCTTTCAGGGATTTTTGTTCACTATGTGAGAGAATTGTAATTTAATTATGATGCTCCTGGGAATAGATTTGGATTCACTCATCACTCATGCAGACCAAATTCCAAGAAATCTTTATAGTCTTGATCTATTTTTTTTAACCCTAAAAGGTCAAAATGTATACGGTTTTTAATACATCATATGGATTGTGTATAAAAATTCATTTTATAGGACATGCTTCCTCAGAACCCTTACCTTTGGCCTGTACATGCTAAGGAGGCTGGTACCACTGATGATAGTAAGAAGAATTGAAGACAGAAAAGTTGAACATCAGAATGAATATTTTATTTTTCTCATATCACCAAAAGTCAGATGCTTTGTTTTCTCATGGGAAATTATTGCTTAAAAATCATCGCTAGGTTGGAAATGGGCTTGGAATTCACACACCCAGGTTAATGCAGAATGATTTGGAGGGCAGTACAGTCATTTAAACACACGGCAGAAGTCATGCTGTGGGGATTATCAATGTGCAAACATAACTTTCTTTTACACTCATATCTTAGGTAGTAGAACCAGGTAATGGCCATTCCTTGCATCCTGTTTTGGTTTTCCCAAACCTAAAAATAGCAGTTGTATCATGGAGAAAATAAATTCATCATTGACAGTTACTACTAAAAGGACTGTGGTTTGATGAAAAACATGTTTGATTTCATCAAATTAAATGGAATTTAACTTTCACTGCAGAAAAATCAATATAATCTTCTTTCCCCTTTTCCTTTCTTGCCACCCAATTCCAAGCTCTACATGAATGAAAAGAAAGGAATTAGGCATCTGCCAGGTGTTCTGGGGTTTTTGTCTGTTATTTACCATTTTTTTGGACATTCAAAACTGCCCATGCTCATCTAGGAACTCAAGATTCCGTCTTCCTCCTTCTTCCCAAACTGTTTTTTTCCTGTGTTAGTAGAAAGTATCATTTTCTGGCCTGTTGGAAGGCCAGTCCACAATCCAGATGTCAGCCTCATTTCCCTTTTCTCCTTCCCCCCAGGTAACCCATCCACAGGCCCTCTTGGCTGACTTTCCAAGTGACACCTCAAATGCATGCATTTCTCTGTGTGTCCTCTATTGCAGTCCGAGTTGAGGCCATTTATTTGAATCACTGGAATAGATTTCCAGCCATCCTTTTGGGTTCTGCTTTTATCCTTGTAATCCATTGCTGCATTGTAGCTGGAAGAATACTTTTAAAATGGAAATCATACCTTGCTTTCACTTTCTTCCTTAAAAATCGCTGATGGTTTCTCATGCCATTAGAGAAACATCTTATCTCCTTATTGCTGACTGCAAAATTCTAAAAGATCTGGCTCCTGACTCCCTCTTGCTTTTGTCTCTCGTTTCCCCTCTCTCTGGATGCTCTAGCTACAAGAGCTCTTGGTTTGCTTCCTAAGCACACTCAGCTTGTGTAGCCTTGGGGTTGGGCCTATTTGTGCTTCTCTTCGTTTTGAATATGTTTTCACTGGGCTTATTTTTCTTGTTATTTAAGACTCATTTCCGGCTGAAAGAGGCCTTTCTAATTTAAATTTTACTGGTGTATATATTCGTGTATTTATTTGCTCATCGTCTGTTCTCTGATTTGTTTGTTTTTGGTGCTGGGGATTGAAACCAGGGCCTTGGGTACATGAAATGTGAGCTCCACCGCAGAGTTACAGCCGGCTGCTTATAGTCTGCCTTCTGCCTCTGGAATCTTACTGCCCTGGACCAAGAAATATGATTGTTTCTATCCCTATCTTTGGTGCTGGTACAGTAAATGGGATACAATAGGCATCCAATAAATGTTGATTTACCAAGGAATAAAAAATAAAATGATGCCAACTTAGTGATTGGAGAACAATTCTGGTCAAGTTGAGACTAGAACAGAGAGGGAAAAATAGAACCTTTCGTAATATATAAAAGAAGGCCTATTTACTGGATTTTTCATGACAACTCTGAAATTACCTAAATTGCTACCTTATGGATAATTTATGGGCTTCTCTTCTATGGGGAGACTCACATTTTCCAAGACTGTATCTGTTGTAGACAAGCGGGCAATTGCTAAGTGACTCAGTTCCAGAAACCACTCTTTTGTTAATTTGGGATTAGGGAGGTGGGCATGTATATGGAAAAACTACACGCCTTGAGGCTTTGGATTCTGGTCAGCACAGACAACTGGGGTTTGGTCCAGTGTCCCAAAAATGTAATGAGAATATTGCAGTTCTTGTATGGGCACTGATTCTAGGTAGGAGACAGAGGGGAATATACGGTGGTAGTGTTTCATCTATGATATATTTAGGATGTTACTCATTTCTTTTTTGGTTAATATTGTTTAGGTTTATTGCTTATTAAACATTTTAATGCATTAAAATAAATTACATTTCTTGCTATTTATTTATTTATCATAGTCTTTGAAATTCTAAATAGGGCATAATATTGGTTTGTCTATTGCTGTGGTGTTCTTCAAACACACACACACACACACACACACAAACACACATGTGTGAAAATTTATGTGTCTAATGGAAGGGTGGGAGGTCAATTTGGAAATTGCTGTCATAGGCCAACTTGAGAGCTATTCTAATGACTTTTGATAATCACAATGGGTTAATGTGCTTCTTTATCTATTTTTATTTCCATGCACTCTGCTAGATAAACTAGTAATATTTGAGATGGCTTCGAATATAGAGAGAATGTTGGTTTGAAAATGCCCTTTGTCACATAAGATAGAATAGCATTGCTAAAGCAAGAAAAGTGCTCTTATTACTACAGGTAGTGTGTTGTATTGTGGTTCACACAGTGCTGATCTGGCTCCTGTCAAGCCTTCTCTCTATGCAATGTAGTGTGCTAGTCTCAAGATCCCAGAAAGCAGATTAATCAAGTCAAAGAACCATACTGGTATTGTCTTCTCTACTTTCTTCCCTCTAACAGCTAGGCCACAGCTGCCAGGCCCTGTGCAAGATACTGACAATATTGAGTGAAATATCAGAAATATCTTTGCCCTCATGGAGCTTCCAGACAGTAGGGGGAAGTAGGCATTAATCCCAGAGTCACATGGGTCCCTGTTTGCAACTTGAGACAAATGTTGTGAAGGACAGCTTGAGCCTCCTGGAGCAGGAAGGCTCCGGTTCTGAGAGGCAGCTGAGGCCAGGAGCAGCAGATGGGCTATCAGAGGAAGTGGGCTTGTGTCTCAAGTATGAAGGACAGTTGTCAAGTCAATGGGCTGGGTACAGCAGAGTGGGCATCGAGAGAGGTGGGAAGTGTTGTAGAGAAATTTCCAGGCAGAGAAGAGCATGCCCAGTAGCTCTGGAGGGGGCATGGTTTAAGGTCCTGAAATGAGCTGTGACCCCAGAAGCAGACAGGGGGAGGGGGGGAGGTAAGGAGCCAGCCTGTGTGACTTGAGAGGTACGGAGAGACAGAGAACGCCTGGGGTGTTGGTGTGGGCAGTGGGGAGGAGACTTTAGTGGATGTAGTGGGGAAATGATTGTCTAGTGGGAGATTCTGTTTTGTCTGAAGTCAGCCTTGCCCTTCTTCCCATGAGATATCCTAAAATGTCCATCTATCTTCTCCTAAATCCACAACCTCAAACTATTCATGAGAAAAACATCAGACAAACCCCAACTGTGGAAGATTCCACAAAACAACTGACATGTTCTACTGGGAACCGTCAAGGCCATCAGTGTGAGAGAATTCTGAGAAGCTGTCAGAGCTGAGAGGCACCATACAAGTGAGGGTTGTGGTGTCCCAGATGACATTCTGGACATTCATTAATTGTCACAAACATACCATAGTAATGCAAGATGTTAATTACAGAGAAAACTGCTTATACACTACGCATAAACGATCAGTACTATCTTGTATCTTTTATTATAAACCTAAAACTATTATAAAGTAAAAATTTAAGTTGTTGTATTTCAGAAAATGTATTTTGGGAGTTTACAAATGTTAGCACCCCAAGTCCCCAAATTGTACATGCTGAGAAATTTGAACTTAAAAGATCAGGTCAATAATTCTGTTGAAGATTCTATCACTGACTTTTCTCCTTGACCCAATTACATCTCTGGCGTGTGTTCTAAGTTTATTAAACTAAAGTAAAATTGCTTACTTTAAACTTTGCATGCTGGTCATCTTAATATACTATACTATATACTATATTCTATAAGAATATCTGTTTGCCTTTTCTGGGCCACAATAACTTTTACTTCTTCTTCTTCTAGGCCCACTTTTATTTTTTACACTTTAATTGGTGCATTATTTTCTCACATCATATTGTAGATCATAGTCATAATGACATACATGTCCACTTTAAGTGACCTTTGTTCCAGGAGGCCATCCTCAATTTCCCCAGACTGGGTGGATTCAATTCCCCACTGCCCCCTGCTCGCATTCTGTCATAGCACTAGTGACAGTATATTGAGGATAATAGTTTACTGTCTGTAGGCTCCTTCAGTAAAGAGACCCAAATCTTATTCTCCCTTCTATTCCCAATGTCAATCACAATTCCCACAACTAGAGCAAGACATTCTAAAGTGCTTTGATTGAGTTAATCACTTGACCCAAGTGTTGACAACCCCTTTAGGATGCCTTGAATCATATCACAAGACCTGTGGAAATGCAGGCAAATAACGTCTAAAGATGTATCTCTCGCTCACTGTGATGAGAAGATTTTGATGACAGCCAAATCTCATGGCTCTCTGAGGCTCTCAAACGTGTCAGTTGGCAACTGGGCATCATATCACAATGGATTTTGGTCTCTTTCTTCCTAAATGAAATAAGCAGATATAACTGGAGAACAAACCACTTCCTTCCACTCCCCCGTATGGAAATTGAGGACAAGGGTATTTGGCAAAGAAATTTATTGAGGACTTGGTAGAACAATGATCTCCAAAATTCTTTTTTATTTTTCCCCTAAGGGATCCAGCCTTGAGACGTACAATGATTGCCCTATTTAATAATGTGACTCACTGCCTGAGATGAGGCCGGGGTACCTCCCAAATTATAAAGCAACTCAGAGGCAGTTGGAAAGCTATTGTATGCTTCCTTGTGGGTTCAAGCTGTACTGTCTGACAATTTGTCCTTGCCCTAAAGAGGTGTGTTCCACAGGTCTGTCTAGCTTGGCACCCACTCAAAGGCTCCTAATGGCCCTGTGGGACTTGAAGCACCAGTTGGGCTTTGATCCAACCCACACAGTATTTCTTCTGGAAAGAAGGGTTTTGCTTCTCATCAGTTGTGTTGCTGAGCTTCCCTGGTGCCCCAGCCCAAGAATTTTACATGGATGAAATGAATCATATTTAGAGCACTCGACTAGGATGGGAGTGGTTGGGGAATGGTTGGATCTTAATCTTTGTTCCTTGTGTGTAGCTGTCCCCAAATACCTGAGTCAAGATAGTGTACAAAGAAAAGAGCTTTATGTGGCTCACTTCGAGGTCTTCGAGGCTAAAAGTTCAAAATTTGGTGGCTCCTGTGGTGAGTGCCTTCTGGCTACATCATAGCATGGCACATGACATCACATCATCGATTCCTGTGTACATATGCATGAGAGAAAGAAGGAGGTAGGGTAGGAGATCACATGATGGGGCAGGAGGCAAGAAAATGAGCAAGGGGCTTAATCTTGTAATGTCCCACTTTGGGGGGAATTAACCTATTTTTGTGTTATCTGACCCAAACCCTTCAGGAGGGTGGTCACCTGTTGCTAGGCCCTACCTTTTCCAGATGTCACCGCCTTTCAATACCTTTCATTGGGTACCACGCTTCAACATGCTGGTGGGGACAAGCCCACATCCACACCAAGCACATGTCACAAGCAAAACACCAAGCTTCAACAGGTAGTGCAGACAGTCACACAGAGGAGCTAAGAGGGAGTTATTTGGGGGAGTGCACAGAGCACTTTATTAAAGGGGAGCATTTAATTCCTTAGGGATTTCCCCTTGGGCTGTGAACAGTCTTGTGCTTAGTTTACAGCCGTGCTGCCTCTGGACCCTATATGAAGACAGCAGCATGCACTCGGTGTGTGGCAGGACGTGACCTGCTCAGCTAGCCGGGCTCCAGGTAGGAGCTGTGTGAGAGGGAAGAGGCCAGTGAGGGAGAAGCAGCACGGTGGGCAGGTCGCAGCAGAAGCCAGAGAAGGTGAAAAGGGACCCTTGAATTGGACCAATAATTAATCCATCAAAGTCCAAGCTGGCATAAATCGATGCCAACCTTCACTACTTACTAATCTATTTGTAGGAAAAGAGATTGAAGCCAAGATGAGAATGCCAAAGGAAATAAAAAACAAAACAAAACAACAACAAAAAAAAACACACCTGGGGCAGCAGCATACGTTTCTCTTGACTTCCCTTTTCCCTCTCAAGTGCTAACTGTTCAGCACCCTCAGTTGTCTAAATTTTCTGGTTAACAAATTGGGGCTTCATCTACTACCTTTTAAGAAAACGATGAGAGAATAATGAAGAAGAGATAATGAAGAATAGCCACGCTCATCTCCCTGGAAGACAGCCTCCACCACACGGGCAAGAAGGAGTCCCTGCCTCATGTTTGACTTCTGATTCCATTCGGCGTTGGCGCTTGGCCGGAAGGAGTTGAGAAGGAGATGGAAAGGCGCAGAGCTCAAGGTCCTGTTGGGTTTGCAGTCAGGAGAGTCTCCCAGATGGTGATTTTTAGGTTTTGTTACCAGTCTGCAGTTTCTCCTAGATGCGGCCTCTCCCTTCAACATGGAAAGTATCTTCAAGCTGGGCATGGTGGCACATGCCTGGAGTCTTAGTACTTGGGAGACTGAGACAGGAAGATCACAGGTTCATGACCAACCTCAGCAACCACGCAAGACCCTCAGCAACTTAGCAAAGTATCTGCACTCAGATTTCTCCTTATCTTCTCTAAGGAAGAAGTCTTGAAAATGCAGACACTGCCTCTAGCTCTATTCTCACCTCCATTTATTGCTCAGCCAGCAACACCTGACCTCGTCCTGCCACTCACTGATGTGACTCCAAGGTCACCTGTGACCCCCTGATGACTAAATGCAGGGAGTGTTTGTAAGAAGGTATTGCCCTTGACTCTTCTGTTCCATTCCACATCAAGATCTCTTGGAACTTGTGGAAGTTCTTTATTTGGTTTCTACTCTCCTGTTCCTTCTCCTTCCTCTCTGACCGCTCTTTCTCATTATCTTCTTTCCTCTTACCCTAAAATATATACAATTTCATCTTATTTCCCATGAAGCTAACTTTGGCCTTGTTCACTATACATAGACGCCTTTCAATCATATGACCTAGTGAAAACCTTCCTCCTACAATCTTGGCCAGAATTTCTAGCCATTTTTTAGACATTCATACATGATTATTGCACAGGTCCTCATTATAACTTGCTTTTCATTGGATTTATCATTCTTACACTATCTCTACCAACACATTGATACTTAGATTCTAAGTCCTTGAACCAAAAACGTTCATGACATCAGTTGTTCCCTGTTGGGCTTCACACCCAACCTGTAACCAATTCAAGTTGATTTTACTTCTTTATCTCTGTATAAAAAAAAAGACAAAAAAAAACTAGACACTAGCCGGGCGTGGTGGCGCACGCTTGTAATCCCAGCATTCGGGAGGCTGAGACCGGAGGATCTGGGTTCGCGGCCAGCCTCAGCTACCTAGTGAGGCACTCCGCAACTTAGTGAGACTCGGTTTCAAAATAAAGAATAAAAAATAGGGCTGGGGGTATAGCTCGGAGGTAGAATGCCCCTGAGTTCAATTCCCAGTACCG